>CAUYON010211418.1:0-24200 GCA_963573935.1 Arctocebus calabarensis
GGTGAGCCTGCTCTTGCTGTGCCCTGTAAACACAGCCCAGGAGACAGAGGTGAGCCTGTTCTTGCTGTGCCCAGTAAACACAGTCCAGTGTACAGAGGTGAGCCTGGTCCTGTTATGCCCAGTAAACACTGTCCAGTGTACAGAGGTGAGCCTGATCTTGCTGTGCCAATAAACATAGTCTCATATATAGAAGTGAGCCTGCTCTTGTGCTTTGCTTTATTGTGCTGCTCAGACTGTTATGAATTGAAGGTTGCTAGCCCCTCTTCATCAAACTAGTCTGTGAGTGCCCTTTCCCCAAGTGTATGTCTCTGTATCATATACTGGGGATCCTCAGAATTATTATATTTGGTGATCTGTGGTCAGTGACCTTTAATGTTACTATTATAATTTTTTATGGTGCAACACAAACCATGCTCACACAAGACAGCACACTTCCATCAATGTGGTTTGAGTCTGACAGTTCCACTCCTCAGCCATTTCCTGTCTCTCTCTATCCCTTCTGGCCTCCCTCCCTCCCTATTTCCTTGAAACAAAACAATATTGAAATTAGGCCAGTTAGTAACTCTACAATGACCGCTATGTACTGAGGTGAAAGTAAGAGTCACATGTCTTTTGTTTTAATCAAAAGCTAGAAATGAAGAACCTTAGTGAGGAAGGCATGCCAAAAGCTGACATGGGCTAAAGTGAGACCTCTTAAACCAGATAATTAGCCATGTGGTAAAAGAAAGGGAACGTTCAAGGGAGATCAAAAGTGCTACTCCAATGAACACATAATTGATAAGATAGCAGAACAGCCTCACATGGTGACGGTTTTATTGGTCTACATAGAAGATGAAACCAGCCTGAACATTCCCTTAAGTCAAAAGCTAATCCAGAACAAGGCCCTGACTCTCTTCAATTTTCTGAAGGCTAAGAGAAGTGAAGAGGCTACAGAAGAAAAGTCTGAAGAAGCTATTTTCACATCGTAAAAGTATGAGGTGAAGCATGAGGTGGAAGATCTGCAAGATCTAGGTAAGATCATGGATACAAGAGGCTACATGGAGCCACTTTTTCAATGAAGATAAAGAAACCTCTTATTGGAAAATGATCAAGTACCTTCATAACTACAGGGAAGACGTCAATGCCTGGTTTCCAAGCTTCAAAGGATAGGCTGATTCTCTTGCTGGGGCAGGTGTAGCTGGTAACTTCAACTTGTAGCAGATGCTCATTTACTATTCCAAATATTATATTATGCTAAATCTACTCTGCCCGTACAAAACCTGTCAGCATATCTGTTAATTTTTTCCTGCATATTTAAAACCTACTGTTGAGATATATTGCTCAGAAACAAACTACCGCCCCTGCCAAACATTCTTTTGAAAAGATTACTGCTCATTGACAATGTACCTGATGACCCAAGAGCTCAGACAGAGATGATTAAAAAGAGATTAATGCTGTTTCCATGCCTGCCAACAAAGCATTCATTATTCAGCCTGTGGACCAAGAGGTAATTTTGACTTTGAAGTCATTACTTAAGAAAAACAGTTTTTAATGTATCTTATTTTTGGTTTTGCATTTTTTATTTTTTAATTTCAGAATATTAGGGAATATACATGTTTTGTTTACATTGCTTTTGTACACACTGAGTGGAAGTTTTAAGTGCCCTTCACCCAAGTAGTGTGCCTTATAGGTGTGATACCCCTCCCTCCTGCCATCTCCCCAGCTTGATTTTCAGTGAGGTTTACTTCTATATGCACACTTAAATACTGATCAATTAGTTCCAATTTAGTCTTCAATACTTGTGTTTCTTCCTTCATTCTTTTGATGTTTCACTTAGAAGAATGGTTTTTACTTCCACTGAGGTTGTTGATGGAAATAAAAGACATTCAAATCAGAAAGGAAGAAGTTAACCTGTTTCTGTTTCCAGACAATATGAATCTTATATATAGAAAACTCTATACAGACTCCATCAAAAACTGTTATCATTAACAAACTCAGTTAAGTTGCAGAATATGAAAGCAATATACAAAAATCAGTACACTATCAATGAACTAACCAAAAAAGTAATCAAGAGAAGAATCCCACAAATAATTGCAATGAAAACCCGCCAAACACCTAGGAATAAATTTAACCAGGGAGGTGAAAGATCTATATACTAAAAACAATAAAATGTTGGTAACAGAAATTGAAGAAGACACAAATGAAAAGATATCCTCTGTTCATGATGGACTGGAAGAATTAATATTGGGAGAATATTAATAGTACTCAGGGTAGAAATCCCTATCAAGACTCTAATGCATTTTTTCTACAGAAATAAAATAAGCTATCCTAAAATTTGTATAGAGCTACAAAAGACCTAAAATAGCCAAAGCAATCTTGAATAAAAAGGATAAAGTGGAAAGCATCACACTCTTGATTTTAAAATCTACTAGAAAACTGTAGTAATTAAAACAGCATGACACTAAAATAAAAACAAACATATGGACAAATGGAACAGCATAAAGAACTCATACAAAAGTCCAGACATTTATAGCTAATTGTATGCATTCAATTCCATAAATGTGTACAATTATTACTTCAATTATAAATCAAAAATTAAATTTTATAAAAAAGTACCACTATAAACACATACTAATTACATATCTGAAGAAGAATTAGTGACATTTTTCAAAAATGCTTTTCAAACACTTTATTGTAAACTAAAAAAAAAAAGTACTGTTTAATCTGATCATGTGAGCAAAACTTAACATAAATATTTTAAGCCTACACCACAAAGACTGGAAATAGTATAAATTCTTCTATAAGTTAATAGGTAATTCTTCTTTAGAAGGCATTAGAGAACTGCTATAAATATAGATCCTTGTACCTATTTAGAATTTAACAGAAATTAGGTAGTATGTAAATAAGAATTCTATAGCTAAAGGCAAAATTGTTTCATTCATTTTAAAGCTTTAACTACTATAGGAATATAGTACTTTATAATGACAATTATAGACCAGAGTGTTATAAATGATTTTAGAGTTCACACTTAATATTAGCTATGTATTCTGTTATCTACCTTAAAATATACTGAGACTTTGTGAGCCAAATAAGTACTGTTATTCAAACCTATGCTTTTATTATACACAAAAATTATAGATGTTTATGGGGTACATGTGATATTTTCTTGAACACATAGATGTATAATGATTAAGTCAAGATCTTTGGAACATCCATTATTTTGAATATTTATCATTTCCATAGGTTGGGAACTTTTCAAATTCTCTCTTTGAGCTCCTTTAAAATATACATGACTGTGGATAACTACAGTCACATCACACTGCCCTATCAATCATTAACACATATGCCCTGAATCTAACTATATGTTAACCAACCTCTCTTCCATTCACACACACTTCCCAACCTCTGGTTTCTATCATTCTTATATTTAACTCTATAAGGCCAGTTATTTTAGCTCCCGCATATGAGTGAGAAAATACAGCACCTGTCTTTCTGTGCCTGGCTCTTTTCACTTAATGTAATGACCTCCAGTTCCATCCATGCTTTTACAAATCACAGGATTTTATTCTTTTGAATGGCCAAATAGTATTCCAATGTGTATATATAACACCTTTTTGTTATCCATTCTTCCATCCATGAAAAAAACTTAGGTTGATTCCACAGCTTCACTATTGTGATTAACGTGAAGGTGCCGGGATCACTTTCATATACAGATTTCTTTTCCTTTGGATAAATCCTCAGTGGGATTTCTAGGTCTTATGGTTATATTTTAGTTTTCTGAGAAATTCCCATAATGTTTTCCACAGTGTTTGTATCAATTTACACCCCCCCAGCAGTGCATTAAGACTTCCTTTTTTCTATATCTTTACCAACATCTTTTATTTTTTTTATATATTTTTAATAATAGCCATTCTAACAGGATGAGATTGTTGCAGCCCAGATAGCCTATTGCTAGGAGGAGTGAGAGTTATAATATCTGTATAGCTCAATAATGGAAAACCTTGGTGGAAAGGGCATGGAGAGGGATTTAGCTCTCCTAACAAGCATGAGAGTTCACGAGATGAGAGCAGTGGTAAATTGGCAGCCTCTACACCTGTGGTGTTGGAAGCACGTGATCAACCTTATATTAGGCTGGAGGAGAAGGCAGTCAGGAGCATGCGCATTCTATCATGGACCCGCTTACTCTGACTCTGTATCCTCTCCTGCCTGCAGAACGCCAGCGCGGTGTTTCTCTGCTGAAGATTACCAAGCTCTGCTAAAAACTAAGATCTACCTTTCTAAGAAGACTGCTTTACTGTCTCTCTCTCCAGCTAAAGTAGATAGTCCTCAGGCACCTAGAGAAACCGTACCTGAGCAAGGTAACTTAGTGGTCCACGTCCAGAACCTAGTTAAGCTGAGCCTGCGACCTGGCCAGTCCAGGGCCCTGACAAGTGGTGTCAGAAGTGACATGTGACAGAGATAATATCTCATGTTTTGATTTGCATTCACTAATGATTAGGGATGTTGAGCATTTCTCATATACCTATTGGTATTTGTATGTCTTTTTAAAGGAATATCTGTCATATTCCTTGCTTATGTTTTAACAGGACTATCAATTTTTTTACTGTTAAATCGAGTCCCTTGTATCTACAGCGTAGTAGTCCCTTGTCCAATGAACAGTTTGCAAATATTTTCTTCAGCAAGTTTTCTTTTCATTCTGTAGATTCACTTCTTTGCTGTGCAAGAGGTTTTTAATTTAATATACTCCCATTTGTTTATTTTTGCTTTTGCTGTCTGTGCTTTTGAGGTCTTAGCTATTGCCTAGACCAATATCCTACAGTTTTTTCCCTAAGTTTTCCTCTGGAAGTCTTATAATTTGGGGGTTTAAATTTGAATGTTTAATCCATCTTGAGTTGATTTTTGTATATGGTAAGAAATGAGAGATTTCCTTCTTCTGCCTATGGATATTCAATTTTCCAGCACCATTATTGAATACTAATTTATAATTCACCATAATTTTATATATAACAATTTCTTAAAAGTAAAGAATTCTCCAGTTGTAACTATCACAGAATAAAGGAAAGCTCCCTCTTTGATACAAGCCAGAACATCCTGGCGGGTTCAGGGAAATGCTGTTCAGCAGGGAGTGTGTCTTGGCACCATCCGCCTCCTTTGAGAACTCCACTCAGGGTACCGTCCACCTCCTTTGAGAACTCCACTTGGGGCACATTTCGCTCTGCTTCCAGGTGGCTGGGACTCCCACTGTAATGTCTCTTTTTCTACACTGTTTTTGACTTTGCCTTTTTCTCTTACCAGACTTTGTCTTGGGTTCCACTTCTATCCTAAAATGCTTATTCTCATGGGTAAATGGAGCTCACAGAAAAGTAATTAGAAATGAACTTCATTCTTTAGGCACAGTAGGCACTTAACTTACATGACTTAGCAGTCCTCCCTCTCAGCACGACTAAATCGGCATGTTTGTGGAGGAGGTCTTTCCTATAGTTTCCAAATTTTATCACCATAGCAGCTGCCTGTTCTGCTTAATCATATGCTCATGTATTTTCTGAATTAGTGTCATAAGGCAAATAAAAACTAAAATAAATGGGATTAGGATGATGGCTGATACTCTCCTGCCACATTTTCATGTAATTTTTACATCCTCACTTACAAGCTGGACTAAACCACACCAGAGTTCCAAAACATTCAGCACAGGTGGAATACAGCCACCTAGGAAATACCCAGGGGTTTGGCCTGAGCACTCTGCCAGAAAACTCAGTGATCCCCAATTCAGGCGGCTGGGTGTGTACATCAACACAACACTATCAGTTTCTCTTTTTGTACAGATCTTTTCGTCTGAACATTGAGAAGACGTTTCTATCATCTCATAACTACTTCTCACTATCTAGTCCCATCTTACATAATGGGGAACCTTCTGAAGAGGAAATACTTTTCTGGGAGAAAATCCCCAGTTTTAAATGATTTCAGAATTAAATCATTTCTTATGTTTTTTATTCCTGAACTGGGCTTGCGAAATTCCAAGTACAAAAATATTTTTAAATGGTAAAGAAATTAATATTTTTTTACATGCTGCTAAATTATACTTCGCAGCTTATATTCTGTAATTAAGGCTGGAGATATATAATGCTCCTAATCACTCTTCTAGTCAGAATTAAGTCAAGGCTAACTTGACATTTTTGTAAAAACTTAACCTTGCAGAAGTCACTGCTAAGTGCTTCAGTCATTTTGTTTTTCATTCCCAGCAATAGAACCCTAGTGTTGTTCAAGGTGAAAATGGATCAGCTAAAAATTTATATTCTTGAGTTTCTTTCGGTCTAATTCTGGTCAAAGAATGTAAGTGGGTGGGGCTTCTGGAAAGCTCATTTATGTCAGGCAAAGTATGTTTTGCTCCCCCCTTCATCACTGCTGGAGCTTGGAAACACATGCAGTGCGTCCAGGTAGGGCAGCCGTCCTGCAAGCTTGAGGGTGGGGGTCGTCCATGGATGGACAGACAGGTCTTGAGGACAGTGTGCAGCTCAGTATACTCACATGGAATGACCATACCTTCCTGCAGTATGCTGGGGTCTCCCTCTTCCATTTGGGTCTTTTAAAATGAGAACTTTGAGACTTCATCTAGGCATGGAAGAAATTCTTGTGGCTCTTTAGCTTTGAAAAGGTGCTGCTTTTTGCTATCTCTGACATAGAAAAGACAGAGAAATCTAAAGTGACAAAAAGAGGATATTTTCCATAAATTTTCATTTAAACTCTATCATGTCTACTTACATTATGACACCTGAGGTCTTGTGATATCTTCCCAAACTCAGATTTACTAAGTTGAGTCCTTGAAAGGGCACAGGTGAGGGATGTGTATTTCATTTAGTTTTATATTACACTAATATTTTTATACTAGTCACCATAATAATTCATATTCCTTGGCAGCAGAAACTGTTAACAAAAGGGACTGTACATCTGAGGTTTAGTTAGTAGTTTAGACATTTGTATTTAAATGCTGTAAAGTACAAAAATGTAACTATGTTAAATCCACTAATCTGATAATCAGCACCCATCACGGACGTGCAGAGTTGCTGTCTGACATGTTCAGAAATCAGCATGCTATTGGAGGAGGGGTAAAAACACAGCATGATGTTTTCCTGATGGCTTCAAAAGAAACAGATGAAGGAAAAACAACAACAATAAGAACATTACAGAATAGAAAATCATAACTTAAATGTTCACTGAATGTAATATACCATTGGCTCAGTATCCTACGTGTCAGATTTTATTGGACAAAAGCAATAAGTAATATACAACCAAAAATAGTTTCCTGTAAAAGCATACATTCAACACAATACTTTAAAGGAAAAAGTCAGTTGTCACCATGATAATTCAACAAGAAACCTACTCCTGCCTTTTAATGTCTTCCTTCTTTATTTAGAAGAAAGCAGAGCCAGTAGATTTCATCTCCTCTCTAGGGGGATGAAGTTTACTCTCTGTGAGCCATTCAACTAAGCGGCTGCAACTCCTAAGTGTAGCAGAAAGCACGGAAGGGGCTGGAAAGCAAGCAGGTTTGGCTAAATCTCAGCACAGCACCTCACCTGGCCATGCTTGCAAGAGTGCTCAAGAACAAAGTGGGAGAATAAACGCACCGATTATATATATATGTAATTATATATGTGAGAATATATATTTTATATATTGTATGTTTCATATACCATATTTATATTTTGTATGTAAGTTCACATATTATGTATCACATGTAGCATGTACATATGATACATTATATATGTATCATTTGTACATATATAATGCATGTGTATATAATTATAAGCTTATGATGATAATAGAAGCATACATTTATTTAAAAGCGTATCTCTTTCCAAGGTTGTATTATAGCCATTCCCTCTCCCCACGACCTGCATGTTGGGCCCACACTGAGGGAATACAAAGCTCTGGCCAGAGCACAGTGCAGTTAATAAGACAAGACTTCCCAGAGATGAATAATAAGCCAGGGCACAAAGGAAGTGAACAGTACAGATTGCTGAGTCATCTTTTGATCTAGGTGCAGGGCAAAGAAGAATAAAAGACTCCATAAGCATTAATACATTTTTCTTTATAAAGATTATAGCATGGTTATCTGCCTACAATATTGAATCCAGGAGATTAGTTCAAAGGGGCTTATGTCTAATTTGTAGGGTCACTTAGATAAAATGTTCTAAACTATTAAAACTACATTTGGATCTTGATATTTTGCCTTGTTTCCTATGGGAAATAGTTCAACAGGTATAAAAAGTTGTATACATAAAGACATTCAAGAAAGGAATATACATAAAAGGGAAATTTTATTTATTTATTTATTTTTATTATTTTTGGCCAGGGCTGGGTTTGAACCCACTACCTTTTGTATATGGGGCCAGAGCCCTACTCATTTGAGCCATAGGCACCGCCCAAAAGGAAAATTTTAAAGAATTATTTGTGCCAGGTGTGGTGGCTCATGCCTGTAATCCCAGAACACAGGAAGGTGAGGGAAGAGGATCACTTGAACCCAAGAGTTTGAGGTTAGTGTGAGCTAAGATGCCACAGCACTCTATTGAGGCTGACCAAGTGAGGCTCTGTCTTAAAAAAAAAAAAAAAAAAGAATTATTTGTTATTATAAGGCTTACTTAAAAATAATTTTCTCATTAATTTACTTTACCTACTTTTTACAAATGTAATACTTGAGGAGGCTGAATCTATATAACAGGGTAATAGCAAAATGAGTACACAAAAAATGGCCTACCAATTGAACAGCAGTTTGTACAGGAATCACAAAAGGCAGAGGATAATTTGCATTTATCTGACTAAAACATAACTGATTCTTCCTAAAAGGACACATGTGCAGAAGCCCTTGCTGGCTGAAATCTTTGAGAAAACAATGTTCTCAAGTGAGGCTTTATGTAAAAGAATGCCGCCAGTTTCACACGTAGTGCCTATCCCAACTCAGTCCTGTAATAGCAGTACCCGGGAGTTACTGAACCTCTCCAAACCTCATTCTCCTCGCTTAAAACATGGAAATAGTAACAGTAATTCCTCCTTTGGGTTGAAAGATTAAATTCGATTACATATTTAAACCACAGCACAGGAGCACAATTTTTTGAATGAGTATTATTTATATTTCTTATTATTATCACTGTTACTATTATGTTTTTACCCCAAGTGAAAAAAAAAAAAACAAGAGTCCCAATCCGTAAGGTACTTTGCACCTATAGGAAAGCTTGCAGGATTTTTCAAGTATTATACTGAGATCAATTAATGAAACCATTTTAACTTTTTAAAAATTGTTCATCTAGAGATGTATAAAGAACCTGACAATTCATCATTATTTACTTTCTCCTAGCAAGAAAGTCCTTTACAGACAGTATTAATTTAGTAGAGAATTTCATTTTGCCTAGAAGGTACTGCTAAATTAGAGGTGAATATTTTAAAGCCTTTCTGACATTAAAGGGCTTGGAGATGTGACTCCAAGAAGAAAGGACTCCAGCCACCTCTGACTGGGGGGGTACTTCCGAGAAACTTTGCTCTAGGGGCACAGGGAGGTGGCAGGAGACTCCAGGAGCCAAAGAAGAGGTCAGGAGCAGTGAAGAACCAGCACAAAGGGCTAACACTTGTGTGCAGCTGGGTTTAGCAGGCTTGGCAGCAGTTTTCAGACAGAGAAGACCTGCGTTGCAGGCTTTTTTGACCTGGGCTCTTGGGCAAGCGAACAACCTTGAATGATGCCCAGGGGCCAGGACTGAGCTACTGGGCAGAGGGGAGTTCTCATTGTTTCAGTCGCAGTCATTGTTGCTCCTGCCTGGGTGGATCAGCCCACAGGGTCCCAGTGCTAGGCCGGTTCTGATGCACCTGCTGACCTGGGCAGCCACTATGGGGAGATTTGAGGGGAAAATACTTTCCTAGGAAAGCCACTGCATGGCCAAGGGACACTGTTTGGAAAGGTCAAGGCGTGTCTATTAAGTAGGCTGATGAGGGCTTCAGGTTCTCAACCCTGTAGGTATTGAGGGCAAAGAAATCCAGAAGATGGGACCAGATTTCCCTGGCAGGACAAAAGCTTCCAGCTCCCATCTTATACACTTGTTCAGTGTTGTGGTTAGCATCTCATAGGGGTCCTCCAACTACGGCCCGCAGGCCACATGCAGCAGTGTGAATTGTATTTGTTCCCACTTTGTTTTTTACTTCAAAATAAGATATGTGGAGTGTGCATAGGAATTTATTCATAGTTTTTTTTTTTAAACGATAGTCCAGCCCTCCAATGGTCTGAGGGACAGTGAATAGGCCCCCTGTTTAAAAAGTTTGAGGATGTCGTGCAGGCAACAGATTATAAAATGTATGTATATATACATCTATATATATATTATATATATACTATAAAATATATTTTAATAAAAATAAAATGTATTCAATATAAAATATATGTATATATACATCTATATATATATATATAGAGAGAGAGAGATGTATATACATACACATATACACATACAGATATATATTTTCTGGTTTTTTATTTTTCAATTTTTTCCCCTAGATTTTTTTTTTGTTTATAATTTTTCATTGTTTCTTTTTCAATAGTAAGGGCTCCATTTTGGCAACACTTTTTCTGCTCCTTTTATTCTTTTTCCACCAATTTTTTTCCCACAAAGTGTTTTGTCTGTTTTGTTTTATTGTATTTTTATTTTTACATTTTTACTTTCAATAATAAGTGCTCCATTTTTGCTATGGGTTTTCTACTGCTTTTATTCTTGTGTTCCTTTCCATTTCTATTCTTTTCTTTCTCCTTTTGTAAAGATTTTCCTACTTATCTTTCCTACATACATTTCTCAAAAAACAACTAAGGTATATTTCCCCCCTATTTTACATCTTATAAAATTTTATTTTCAATTTTCTTCATACACTTTAATCACCATTCGGTGTTCTTTTTTTCTGATCTGTTTTATTCTTTGTCAATCTGCATTTCATTAATGAGATAGAGGCTCACTGTGATGCCTGAGCTGGTGTGCCATAGTATTGGCCTGGCTCCTCAACTCGAGGGACCCTTCCATCGAGGGACCCATTCCCTTAGAGGCTACAAACTGCGGATGTGCATCAAAACATCCTATAGAACACCAGTATTACTCCCGTCTCTTTATTTTTGCTCTTCTTTTTGTCATTCTTTCTTTTTTATACCCTTTCCTTTTTCTTTTTCTATTTCTTCTCCCTTCTTGCTCTTTTCCTTTTGGCCCTATACCACAAGAACCCTAACACCTAAGCACAGATACCAAGTTATTTAAAGAAAGAAGTAAAAGCAAAAAATTGGAGGAGGAAGTGAAAAAGAAGAAAACACTAATGAGGAGGAAACAACAGAAAAATCCTGGCAATGTGAAAAACCAGAATGGAGCAAACCCCTCCCCACAAGGGACCATGAGGTAGTTACTGCAGAGGAGTCCCCCCCCTATAAAGAAATGATACAAATGACAGAAAGACAATTTAAAATATGGATGGTAAAAACATGGAAGGCAATTTTGAGAAAGTGGAAAATAAACAAAAGGAAATCCAAAAACAGAACCAAATAGTAAGAGATAAAATATACGAAACAAAAGATATATGAGAGATTAAGAAATTGAAGGAGTCAATCAAGGAAGTTAAAGATGCAGTAGAAAGTATCAATAATAGATAGTAGAGAAGAAAGAATCTCAGAGCTAGAAGATAAAGCTCTTGAGCTAACACAGGTAGTTAAAGAGGCAGAAAGGAGAGAGAAAGCAGAACATTCACTCAGAGAATTATGGGAGTTCATGAAGTGAATCATTCAAAATTCAGATTATAGGGATACCAAAAGGAGAATAAAAATGCCCTAGAGGAATGGAAGGCCTATTGGAAGATATCATAAGTGAAAACTTCCAAAGTATGACCAAAGATTCTGACACACTCCTTTCAGAAGGATATCAAACCCCTGGCCATCTCAATTAAAACAAAGTTTCTCCAAGACACATTATAATGGACCTGTACAAACTCAAGATGAAAGAGAAAATTCTACAATTACCCAGGAATAAGCACTAAGTGATCTATGGGGGAAAGAGATTCATCAGGGTGACCACAGACTTCTCAAATGAAAGCTTTCAAGCCAAGAAAGAATAAAAAATTACCTTTAACATTCTTAAACAAAATAATTTTCAGCTAAGAATTCTATATCCTGCTAAGCTAAGCTTTAAAGTTGATGGAGAAATCATATCTTTTACTGATATGCGAAAATATTGAGGAAATTTGCCACAAGATCAGCTCTACAGAAAATATTTAGACCTATCGTCCACACTGACCATCACAATGAGCCACCAGAAAACTATACACCCAGAAACTAAAAGACAAAACCTAGCTCCCACAATGGCACAAAGGACTAAGCAATGGATGTTCACAAAATAAGATAAACAAAACTCACTACACTTATCAATTCTCTCAATAAATGTCAATGGCCTGAATTCCCCACTGAAGAGGTACAGGCTGTCTGATTAGATAAAAAAGCACAAGCCATCCATATGTTGTTTCCAGGAGACACACGTAACCTCAAAGGACAAAATAAGACTCAGGATGAAGTGCTGGAAAACAGTATTTCAGGGAAATGGAAATCAGAAGAAAGGAAGGGTCACAATCTTATTTTCAGATACAAGTGGATTTAAAGGAACTCAGTTAAGAAAGGGTTTTGAATATTGATGCAAAATAACCAAATTTCAGTTAATAGATTGCAGCTACGAATTAAAAATTTATACATCACCAATACATAAATGTAATTCACCATATCAATGGAAGCAAAAACAAAGACCACATGATCCTCTAAGTAGATGCAGAAAAAGCATTTGATAAAATCCAGCATCCTTTTCTAATAAGAACACTTATAAACATAGCCATAGGTGGCACATTTCTTAAACCATCAAGACTACCCCCTAAGTCAACACCATAGTGAATGAAGAAAAATGGAAAGCTTTTCCACTTAGAACTGGAACTACACAAGGATGTCCACTATTGCAGCTACTATTTAAAATAGTACTGGAAGTTCTAGTCAAAGCAATCAGGTAAGAGAAGGATATAAAGAGCATCCAAATGGGGACAGAGGATGTCAAACTCGCCCTCTTTGCTGATAATAAGATCTTAATACTTAGAAAACTTCAGAGACTCAACCACAAAACTCCTGGAAGTGATCAAGAAATACAATAATGTCTCAAGGTATAAAATTAATGTCCACAAATCAGTAGTAGCCTCTGTATATGCCAGTAACAGTCAAATTGTGTGCCACATTTCTTAAGCCTCTATGACAACCTCCCAGCCCACAATTCCCTTCACAGTAGCTTCAAAGAAAATGAAATACCTAGGAATATACCTAACAAAAGTGGTAAAGGAACTTTACAAAGAGAATTATGAAACCTTAAGAAAAGAAATAGCAGAAGTCACTAACAGAAGAACACACCATGCTCTTGGCTGAGAAGAATCAACACTGTTAAAATATTTACTCTACATTAGCAATCTAGACTCAATGCAATTCCCCCACTATTATACTTTGAATAAATGGAAAAACAGTACTTTGTTTTATATAAAATCAAAAAAAGCCCTGTATCACCAAAGCAATTTGTAGTAATAAAAACAAAGTTGGAGGTATCAATCTACCAACTTCAGGTTATTTAACAAGTCCACAGTGATCAGAACAACATGGTACTGGTACAAAAAATAGAGACATGGACATATGGAACAATAGAAAACCAAGAGATGAAACTAGTCTCTACTTGCCATTTGATTTTTGACAAAACAAACAAAAGCATACAGTGGGGAAAAGAATCCCTGTTCAACAAATGGTCCTGGCAGAACTGGATAACCATACGGAAAAGACTGAAACTTGGCTTGGTGCCCATAGCACAGTGCTTACAGTGCCAGCCACATACACTGAGGCTGGCGGGTTTGAACTTGGCCCAGGCCAACTAAACAATGCTAACTGCAAAAAAAAAAAATAGCGGGGTGTTGTGGCGGGTGGCTATAGTCTCAGCTACTTGGGAGGCTGAGGCAAGAGACTCGCTTAAGCCCAAGAGTGAGTTTGCTGTGAGCTATGACGCCACAGCACTCTACGAGGACAACATAGTGAGATTCTGTCTCAAAAACAAAACAAAACAGGGTGGCACCTGTGGCTCATTGAGAAGGGCACCAGCCCTATATACCGAAGGTGGCGGGTTCAAACCTGACCTTGGCTGACTGCAAAAAACAGAAAAATAGCCAGGCATTGTGGCAGGCGCCTGTAGTCCCAGCTACTTGGGAGGCTGAGGCAGGAGAATCACCTAAGGCCAGGAGATGGAGGTTGCTGTGAGCTGTGTGACACCACGGCACTCTTCCCAGGGCAATAAAGTGAGACTGTCTCTACAAAAAAAAAAATAAATAAACAAAAAATGAAACCAAAAAAACAAAAAAAGAAAAGATTCAAACTTGACCCACACCTTTCATCCCTTACAAAAATTGACTCAAGATGGATACAAGATTTAAATGTAAGACATGAAATGATAAAAATTTTAAAAGAAGGTGTGGGAAAAACTCTTGATGATGTTGGATAGGGAAAAGATTTTGAGGAAGACTTCAGTGGCAAATGCAACAATAAGAAAAAGTAACAAATGGGACTTAATTAAGCTGAAAAGCTTCCACACAGGTAATGACAGAATAAGTAAAACAAAAAGACAATCTTTAGAACCTGAAAAGATATTTGCAGGATACCAATCTGATAAAGGGTTGATAACTAGCATTTACAGAGAGCTGAAATTGGTCAACTAAAAAAAGAGGAAACAATCACATCTACCACTGGGCAAGAGATATGGACAGAAACTTCTCTGATGAAGACAAATAGCTAATAAACATTTGAATAATTCTCATTGTCCCTGATCATCAGAGAAATGCAAATCAAAACTACCCTGAGATATCACCTATCCCCAGTGAGAGTAGCCCACATCACAAAGTCTCAAGGGAACTCTTTTATACTCTTGGTGGGACTGCAAACTAATACAACCTTTTTGGAAGAAAGTATGGTGAATCCTCAAAAAACTCAAGTTAGACCTTCCATTTGATCCTACAATTCAGTTACTAGACATCTACCTTGAAGAAGAAAAATCATGTATCATAAGGACATTTGCTCTAGACTATTTATTGCAGCTAAATTTATAAACATCAAGATGTAGAAACAACCTAAACACCCACCAACCCAAAAATGGATTCATAAGCTGTGGTATATGTACACCAAGGAATACTATTCAGCTATAAAAATATAGAGACTTTACAACTTTTTTATTAACCTGGATGTAGCTGAAACAATTTTTTTAGTCAAGTATCATAAGAATGGAGAAGCAGGAATCCAATGTACTCATACTAATATGAAGCCAGTAGATGATCTAATACACGTCCATGTAAGAGAAAAACTCAAATCCATTCAAGGGGAGTGAATGGAGGAACAAGGGAAGGGAGACAGGAAGGATAAGAGGAGGATGAGTGTGCTCCCACTTAATGAGCACAATGTTAGGGTATATGGCACACCTCTTGTCAGTGGGACTCAATTATAAGAGAGACTGTACCTCACAAATGCAAACATTGTAACCTAATTCTTTGTACCCTCAAATTAACCTTAAACAATAATGAAAAAATAAAAATATAAAAAATATATTAAAGGCTCGGTGCATGTGGCTCAACGGGCTAAGGCGCCAGCCACGTACAACGAGCTGACGGGTTCGAATCCAGCCCAGACCCGCCAAACAATAATGATGGCTGCAACCAAAAAATGGCTGGGCATTGTGGCAGGCGCCTGTAGTCCCAGGTACTAGCCGGAGGCAGGAGACTTGCTTGAGCCCAGGAGTTGGAGGTTGCTGTGAGCTGTGATGCCACGTTACTCTATCCAGGGTGATAGCTTGAGGGTCTGTCTCAAAAAAAAATATATATATATATATATATAAATTAAAAATGAAAATCATTAGTATTTTTATACACTAATAATGGAATTATTTGGAAAAGAAATCAAGAAAGCAAAATGTTGGCTCAGCGGTTATAGCTCAAGTAGCTATAGTGCCAGCCACATACACCAGAGCTGGCAGGTTCGAATCCAGCCCTGGCCTGCCAAATAACAATGACAACTACAACCAAAAAAAAAAAAAAAAGCCAGATGTTGTGGTGGGAGTCTATAGTCCCAGCTACTTGGGAGGCTGAGGCAAGAGACTGGCTTAAGCCCAAGAGTTTGAGGTTGTTGTAAGCCATGACGCCACAGCACTCTACCCAGGGTGACAGCTTGAGACTCTATCTCAAAAAACAAAGAAAAAAAAAAAGAAAGAAAGCAAAATGTCACTTACAGGAGCTACTAAAAAATTACATACTTAGGAATAAATTTAGTCTAAGCGGTGAGAGATCTCCAGGAAGAAAGCTACAAAACACTGATGAAAGAAATTGAAGAAGACATCATCAAATGGAAAGACATCCCATGCTCATAAATTAGAAGAACTGATGTTGTTAATGACTACAATACCCAACATAATCTATAAATACATGGAATGCCTACTAAAATTCAAGGAACGTTCTTCACAGAAATTTTTTTTAAATCCTAAAATTTACATAAAATCATAAACTGTAAATGACCCCGAATAGCCAAAAAATCCTGAGCTAAAAGCCAAAAAAAAAAAAACAAATAAAAAAAGTTGGAGGTATCACATAACTTGATCTACAAATATATTACAAACCTATAGTAACCGAAACAACATGGTATCAGTATAAAACAGTATGAAACACAGACCACAGCCAACTTATAATCAACAAAGCCATCAAGAACATACATTGGTGAAAAGTTTCCTTCTTTAATAAATTATGCTCAAAAAGGGGGATATCCATATAAGAAAAATAAGACTAAATCCTCCTCTCTCACAATATACAAAAATCAAATGCAAATAGATTAAATACTAACACCCGAAACTATAGAGCTACTAGAAGAAAACAAAAGAAACTTTTCAGGACATTGGTCTTGTGTGCAAAGATTTTA
Source organism: Arctocebus calabarensis (assembly GCA_963573935.1). NCBI lineage: Eukaryota > Metazoa > Chordata > Mammalia > Primates > Lorisidae > Arctocebus > Arctocebus calabarensis. The sequence goes on from CAUYON010211418.1 coordinate 16,997, forward strand.
AACCTATGACTTCAAAAGCATAGGCAACAACAATAAACCCAGCCAAATGGGGCTATATTAACCTTGTTGTGTTCTGCACAACAAAGGAAACTATTTGCAAAGTGAAGAGAGAACCTGTTGAACAGAAGAAAATATTCGCAAACTATTCACTAATATCCAGGATATACAGGGAACTCAAATGAGTCAATAGTAAAATAAAGAATTCACTAACAAGTGGGCAAAAGATAGGAAAAGACATTTCTTACAAGAAGACATACAAATGGCCAATAGGTATATGAAAAATGTTCAACATCACTAATCATCAGTGACATTCAAATCAAAACCACAATGAGCTACCATCTTACCCCCTAAGATAGCTATTAAAAAAAAAAAAAAAGCTGGTGACAATGTGGGGAAAAAATAAATCTTATATACCGTTGGCAAAAATGTATATCAGTATAGCCATTATAGAAAACATTGTGGAGTTTTCTCAAAAAACTAAAAATAGATCCATTATACCATCCAGCAATAGCACTACCGGATATTTATGCCAAGGAAAGGAAATCAGTGTGTCAAAGGCAAACCTACACCTCCATGTTTACTGTAGCACTACTCACAGTAGCCAAAATCTGGAAACAATGTAACTGTCCATCAAAAGATGAATGGATAGAGAAAAGGGAATGCTATTTGGCCACACACACAAAAAAAATGGAATTCTGTCATAACATGGAGGTTATTATGTTATGTGAAATAAACCAGGCAAAGAAAGAAAAATATGACATGTTCTCACTCATACACTGGACCTTAAAATGTCAATCTTATGAAAGTAGAGAACAGAATGATTACTAGAGGCTAGCAAAGGTGGGGTGGGGAGTTGGTGAAGCTATCTTGATATGAAAGATGGTTGGTTGGTCAATAGTTAACAAACATACAGTTAGATGGAAGAAATATATTCTAGTGATTGATAGCACAGTAGGCTGACTAACCTTCACAATAATTTATTATATATTTCAAAATAGCTGGAAGATGTAAATGTTCCCTACACAAAGAAATGATGAATGTTTTAGGTGAGAGGAACCCTGAATACCCTGATGTGATCTTTACATACAGTAAACATACATCTCAAACATCATACATGGTAAGAGCATACAGCACTGCGTGTCAGTAAATGTAATGAGACACTGGACAAAAAAGTGATTCTCACCTTCTTAGGTGCAGAATGTAAAACTAACACCATGTAAACTGAGAAGAAACCCACATTTATAAGATGGACCAATTAAATTACCTAACCAATTGTATATGGACTTGGACATACACTTGATTTAAAAAATGGTGCCCCATTAAGTTGACTAGCATTGGTTAACATCAAAGAAATGTCTAAAACAAAAATTGACCACATTTTTCATATATCTGCTCCTTAGTTTTAGTCAGAAACGCTAATAAATTTTTTCTTTCTTAGAAATTAAATTAAAATAATGATGCATTCTTTATTCAAAACGAAACCCAGATGTATTATAGCTGACATAACAATGACATTGAATACTTTAAGATGATATATTTAGTAAAGCAACAAAAATCTTCCGAATACTCCAGAAAAGTAGCTTCATAAAAATTAAAATAAATATTTTATTCAAAAGCTTTTTTTGTGCACTAATTCATCATGTTTCATATGTAAGGAAATGCAGTTCCTTGTAACATGCTCCACTTATTGAGAATAAAGACCACCTACATGGATGTCTGGCTTCCACATGTCAGGCATCTAGGAATTTCCAGATCTTAAGACAGCTAAACCATTCCTGGCAGACTGCACGTGTGCCTCTGCAGGGAGGGTCACTAGGTCCTCACTTGTATTCATTCAACTCATAAAAGAGCTAATTCTGGTGGTTAGAAGGGCAGAGGAGAAACTGCTGCTAAAGAAAATTAATAAAAGTGAGAACTGAGAGCAAAAGAGAAGATTAAAAAAAACTATAAAACTCAGACATGAATGTTTCTAGGTGTTGTAAAATGGGAAAAGAACTCCATATGCTTGAATGTACCTCAAAAAATACAATTCTAATACAATGCAACTCAAAACAGGTGATGATTCTGAAAAATGTGCAAATGACTGAGACTGAGTTTAGTTATGTGGCTAATGATTCAATCAATTATGCCTACATAATGGATCCTCAAAAAAAAAAACCAAGGGACAGTGGGCTTGGCGGAGCTTCCTGGCCGATGAACACTCTGATGTGGGGGGGTGGGGGAGGGTAGGGGGATGTGCCATGATTCTACGAGAGAAGGCACATAAACAGGACCCTCCCAGACCTCACTGTGTGATTCTCACATTGGGTTTATCCTGATCGTATCCTTTATGACGACAGAATGATGGATGTAGAGTGCTTTCCTGAATTCTGTGAATTACTCTAGCAAATCAACAACCTTGAGGGCAAGAATGGGAACCCCTAGACATTTGGATTTATTTCAGAAGTTTATTCTAGGTGTCCTGGAGACCCCTGAACTTTGTCTGAAGTGAAGGCAATCATTTTGGGAACTGCCTTTAACCTGTGGCACCTGCACTAATTCCAGCACATAGCACCAAAAATGAATTGACTGCAGTTCACCAGCACATCTTGAAGTTGAGGTGAACTATGTGAAGGTATGCAAAAAACTTAGAGAAGTCACGAGAATATAAAATAAACTTCATCAGACTGTCTCTTCATATTTCACACTGTAATGATCTCACCTTATACTGTTTAATTAGGTGTCCTGGGATGTTTAAGGCCCTTTTACAACTTCCAGCTGAAAATCTTTCAATTAGAACAGAAGACGGCACATGCGGTCCAAAAAAGTAGGTACTTACAATGACAAAGGTGTGAGCAATGAAGAGACAAAGGTAGCACAAGGACCACACTTAAATACATCTACCCCTACCTTTCTGATTAAAACCAAGGTGCAAAAGCTGCGGTATATAGCTATTCAAATGGAGAAATCCAACAGGCTGTGTGTTTGCAATCATGGTTTCTACCAATTTGACCTAGGCAGCCTTGAAAATATTCAATGAGTCACAAGTCATTAGAAAGACTTATGTTTTCTTTTGCAACAATTGTACATAAGACAATTTAAAATTTTAAAAAATGCTGCATTTTGTGCTAATTATTTTTGCTAAACATTAGATCTAGGAGGTGCTTCCTGGGGAAAAAAAAAGATTTTGTGGTTGGAGAAGATGGAAAACAGTGAATACTATAAGAATCCTTTTGGAAACTCAATAATTCAAATAGAAAGTTTGAGAAGCTTTGAGCAAATTAGTCAGTTTGATACATCATTTTGAATATAGAATCTGGTTTGCTTTATTCATGGAGAATTAGGGTTCTGGAAAACACAATGTTTAGACTAGTGATAAAAAGTGGCCAACATAAACTCTAAACGACACCACATTGTCATATTTAGAAAAACAAAATCTAGTTACTTTCAAATGTCACAAAAGATGAAATCATATTTGTCTGATATCAGTAAACATATTCATTCCAAAGACATAAGAAATCATTACTGTGGTCTGATTTTTAATTTTAATTAAAAAACATAAAATCTATCTGACTCTCTATGTGTAGAACCTAATTATTTTAGAATCAGAACTATAAAACCACTTCACTAAGGAAAACAAGTCTATCTGTTTTCCTGGAATTGTTTTGGGGAAGACAGATGCATTAGTGAGCTTTCAAGCATTGTTCCTGTGTTTCCAGCAGTCGTTTGCGTTCCTCTGCAGGTAGTCTGTTTTTGAAGTGTGCAGGATGGGTGGTGTCTTCTTTTATAACTAGTGTCACTCAGGGGGTCAAGAACACTTTGCTATGTTCTTTGTAGATTCTTTCAGAGTAAGCAAAAAAAGTGACTTTCTGTTTTTCCTTTACAAACTTTTATTTTTAACATAAGCCTTTGGGAGAGATGAAACATTTTCCTTATTAATTTCTCCCTGAAATTTATAACTAAACTATGATACATTCTTTATGCAAAATGGCACCAATATAAGATGGTATAAGTGATTTTTAGTAATACCATGAGAAACAAATGCAGCTCTTGCCGTCATAGGGCTCATAATCACAGAATGCAGACAGACATTAAATGAGTAACTGCATAAATAAATTATCATTCCACTTGTTCTTAAGACTTAGGATGGAAAAACGTTGAGCTCTCTGAGACAGCTTCGCTATTCTCAACTATTTCTGCTGGCTTGTTATATTGCTTCACCAGCGACTCTTCTGTTTTTTATCAATAATAAAATCTACCTCATTCAAAAGCACAGCTGCTCAAGCAGAATAGATTATTTTGGGATTATTTTATGAAAGTATATCTAACTTTCTAAATATCTAAAGTATTTCTAAATATCTAAAGAGAATATCTAAAGTATTCCCTTTATTCTGGGTTTTCTTCAGATATTTGGGGGACCAGTATGGATCCTGAGGAGAGAATATGGCATTCCAAATACTCAGGAAGGGCACTCTTGAAAGAAGACCTTTAAGGTCCCTGGTCTTGTGTACACTGACAGGTTCTTCCCAGCAAGGCATGTTCCCCTGTACAGACGCCGGATCAGACAACTTCTAAAGCAGCAGCAGTAATCTATACAGAGATGGCCACAATGGTCACTGCTACTGGGGATGCTTTCATCTCTTCACTAGTAACAGGTCTGCAGGAGCCTGGAGGATTTTTCAACCTTTATAGTATTGAGAAAAGTGTGCTGTTTGACATATCGTGCTCATGGAATCAGAGATATAATTATGTGTGACCTAAATGTTCTAAATTTAACCCTGTGCATTGTAGTCTCACCAACTGTCTAAAGACTGGATTTGAAGGGAGAAAGAGCCACTTATGATGAATTTCTAGTTTGGTTTAACTTACTCCCTGTGGTTTGTCATTTTAAGTGTGGTTGCTGTGTGTGGTATTTTCACCTCTACATAATGCAGGAGAATTCTAAAATATATTATTCATGTTATTTTATAATTTTAAATTTTTGACTCAGTTTTAGAAACTAAAAATTAGGTAGTTAACACTCTAAGTTTAAAACTTATCATAGCATATAAATTGAGAACTGTCATATTTTATTTATTATATTTTATTGCTTAATTTGGGGACATACTATTTATATGCCCTACTTTAAATTCAAAAGAAGTAACTTTTTTTGTTGTTGTTGTTAATTTGTTTTTCCAGGTTACTCATATTTAGGCAGATTGTTGGGCCAAGGGAGTATCTGGTCTCCTTAATAATGGAATTTCTCAGCATCATTAAATAATTTTGGATCTTTTATTGTTTTTAAAAGATTTGCAATTTTAGAGCAGATATTAATATTTAGGTGACTAAGTATGTAAACCTCATGCTTCAAATGCTTTGAACCTTCAGGAAGAGCTATATCATACATACTTATTCTTGCACAGAAAACTGGAATATAAGGCAAAGTATAATGCCCAGCCCTACTCCTGCAGTCTTGTTATATTGTGCTCAAAAATATTAGACTTTCTGATTTGATACTTTGACCCAAAGAAACAGCAATTTCATATGGCTCAACCTAATACTACATATATTTTCTATACCAGTAATTAAAAATTCATTAGAAAGGTTCATTTATGTTGTCAGTCAAGTGTGTTTTTTTTTTCTTTTTTGAAGTTTTGGCCAGGGCCAAGCTTGAACCCACCACCCCCAGTATATGGGGCTGGCACCCCACTCCTTGAGCCACAGGTGCCACCCACGTTATCTGTCAACTTTTTAAAAAATAAAATGAAACAGAATAAGACAACTAACCAGTGAAAAAGCACCTGTAGGTCATTTGAACTTAAATCATCTATTATAAAGAGGCTATTTATTATTTAGGATTTCAATATTCTTTGAACCCAGAGTAATGGCCAAGTATTAATTTCAGAAAATTAACTTTCATAAGTGATTGCTAAAATTTTCTAATTATCTCCATAACTTTGTATTATGCTTAATTTTTAAAAGATTTAACATCTCATCTGTTATTGTGTACTTTAGCTAACAATCTATTTTAAATCACCGTATTCATCAGGAAAAGTCTTATAATTTATTTATTGCTTAATGCTTCATGTTTGGAATATCTACAATCAATGGTATTTAACTTCCTAATTCCTTTTTATTTGCCAGCTAAAAATGGGAAGCCTTAAGATTGAGAACTTATTTTTTTCTGAGAATAAATAGAAAAAGCCCAAGGTTGGGGGGAGGTTCAGCTCTTCCCCACGATGCGATGCCACCCCTGATGACCTCTCATGGTGGGATAAATTAATCTTTCCAAATTGTTCACTGCAAAAATATTATTTGATGCATTTTATTGTAATGTGGTATATTACAGTTTAATTATTAAAGACTAACCATCTCTTAGCCTTTATTTCCATTTGAGATTCAGATATCTCTATTTCTTGGTGTACAGTGGTAATGCAGTTTTCAGAATATTTATAAGATGGGTTACCTGTTCTAAGCAATCTTTTTGTTTTCTTGTAATTTTTTTAAATTGCATCTCAATAAGAATAAAGTGTTTCTTTTTTTTGGAAGCAGAGTCTCACTATGTCACCCTCAGTAGAGTGCTGTAACATCACAGCTCACAGTAACATCAAACTCTTAGGCTCAAGTGATTCTCTTGCTTCAGCCTCCCAAATAGCTGGAACTACAGGCGCCCGCTAAAATGTCTGGTTATTTTTTGTTGTAGTTGTCAATGTTGGTTAGCTGGCCAGAGCCAGATTCGAACCCGCCAAAGTCGATGTATGTGGTTGGCGCCATAACCACTGTGCTACAGGCACTGAGCCAAGAATAAAATGGTTTTGATGGAAGGGAGAATAATCTCACCTTTCAGTGACTTTTCTAGGGCTCCTTATATAAGTTTTCAAAAGGGGATGGTTGACTGCTTGATTTCCGGCATACAGCATTTTTGTCCTCTCCAAAAGAAAACCTTTAGGGAAACAGACCACATCAATTTCAATGTGCTCACTTTGCAAATGGCTATAGTTGACATTTCTGAATATCAAATTTAAGATGGTTATTCAAGTCTGAACCAACATCTATCTACTTGAAAATATATGTGAACCAAAAAAGTTGGCGAATCTAAGTATATAAGGAAATCTTTCTTTGTCAGCAAATATCAACTAGGTTAACAATCGGGGAAAATAGCATTTTTCCATTTTTTCTAAAAACTGGCATTTCAACTATCAACATCTTCTGAAACATTTGGCCATGGAAATCTGAGCAATGTCAG
>CAUYON010211421.1:0-32116 GCA_963573935.1 Arctocebus calabarensis
TCAGAGACCACTCGCTGGTAGGATGGACCATACAGAAGGTTTAGGGAGGGTGGCGCCTGTGGCTCAGAGAGTAAGGCGCCGGCCCCATATACCAAGGCTGGCGGGTTCAAGCCCAGCCCCGGCCAAACTGCAAAAAAAAAACAAACAAAAAAATAGCCGGGTGTGGTGGGCGCCTGTGGTCCCAGCTACTCAGGAGGCTGAGGCAAGAGAATCACCTAAGCCCAGGAGTTGGAGGTTGCTGTGAGCTGTGTGATGCCATGGCACTCTACCAAGGGCGATGGAGTGAGATTCTGTCTCTCCATTTAAAAAAAAAAAGAAGAAGAAGGCGGCTCAGGGAACCTAGACAAAAGTCCTTGTGTCCCTGCCACACCAAGTTTCCCCAAGGGAGAGAACAGTACTATTGGCTGCCATGCCAGCAAAAATCCTTTCAGGGTTGAAAGTCTGAATCAGGGCAGAAAGGGCCTACACAGATCTCCATTCTCTTGTAATGTTTCACTTTTAATTTTTTCTTTTTTTACTGTGGTAAAATATATATACCAAAATTTGCCATTTTAACCATTTTTCAGGGTACAGTTCTGTGGCATTAAGTTCACATGTCTGTCACCACCACTGCCATCCATCTCTAGAATTTTTTCTTCATCCCCAACAGAAACCCTGTATCCATGAAATATGGATTCCTTGCTCCCCCTTCCCTGCGACCTCTGTCACCACCATTCTACTTTCTGTGATTCTGATTACTGCTAAATACTTCATATAAACGGAATAGTGTCTGTTCTTTGGGGCCTGGCTTTTTCAATTAGCATGTTTTTAAGGTTCATACATATTGTAGCACATGCCAGATTTTCCTTCCTTTTCAAGGCTGAATAATAATATTACACTGTATGTACATTCCATATTCCACTTATCTGTTCGTCTAATACACGCATGGGTTGCTCCCACTTTTTGTCTATTGTGAAGGCTGCTGCTATGAATATGGGCATACAAATATCACTTTGAGACCCTCATTCGGGTTAACATCCAGAAGTGGAATTGCTGGATCATATGCTGCATTTTTTTTTTTTTTAAGAGAGGCATTATCCCTGAGTGTAGACGCGACACCTGCTGAATTACGGTAACTTAAAGCCAGAAGGATTGGCTCTCTTCAGACTAAAAACATCCATTCTCGGAGGTGTGACGAATAGGGGTGCTAACTGAGCTTCCAGGATGAGACATGGTTCCCTTCTGCCTATTCAGTTGTGATTTCTACAACCCAAGTGGGCTTTTATTCATTAAGCAAGTGGAATGTATGCATTAAAACTGAGTATTGAATTCTGTACTCAAAATTTTAAACTCTGGTTCTGTCAGTAAACACAAGATCTTTCGTTAATTTTGACTGAATTAAAAAGCACATGAAAGCAATCATTCCTGCGTTTCGACTGCTACCACGTTATCAGATTAATCTCATCATTCTAATTTAACAGGCTTCAGAATCATTTAAAAATGATATGTTTGGGGGAAAATAGCAGCTCTGACTTTCCTGGAGTACTTTAAACTCTAGGGGGGCTGCAGCTGAATCCGTATTTAAATGAATAAACTCCCAGAGAAAACCTGAGGGAGACTGGCATAGGTGGGGAGGGGACAGAGCTGACTAGGGAGGATAGCCCACATCTTCCCTGGACACTGGTGGATCTGAAGGCAGGGGCCAGACAGACCCTCCGGCTCCTTACTGCCCCCTGGCTGTCATGCCTGAGGTTTCTGCCAGGCTTGCGGGGCAGAACTACCTTTGAGAGCTTTGGGAAATCTCCCAGGTCTGGCACTTACTCAGACCTAGAGAACGAAAATACCAGAGACGGGCTGGCAATATTCCTAAGCTCCCCAGGTGATTCAAATGTACAGCCCTCTTTTTAAAAAACACAGAGCTGGGATGAAACATACAGCTTACGTGCTGTGCTTTGTACGCTGTCTCCTCTGGTCCTCCCAACAATTCACAGAGGTTAGACGGATGCCTCATGTAATCCCCATTTTATAGACGGGGAGGAAGGGGAGATTCTGAACAATCAGGGGACATGCCTGGAGTCCCCCAGCTGCAAAGTCATAGGCCAGTGTTCCCCCTGCCCAACATCACACCTGTTCACAATGAACTCCTCCTCCTCAGCAAAAATCAGAAACTGCCCTCTAAATAATACACCGATAAGGGTCTCAAAACAGGGAACCTTTTGTATTTTTCTGAGCCTGACCAGCAATACTTACAAAATGTTCCCAATTTTTCACAGAGACAGCTTCGCTTTGGTTTATGTATTTTAAATCACATTTCTGTTTGGTAATTTTCTTGATTTCCTTTGAGCCCCACTGAGGCCTTCCCTGACAATACCTTTATGCTTTTTATACTCCTGATTTAACCACAACACAGCTCCTTTTGGCACATGGAACACAACTGCCCCATACAAGTCCTTGGAGGAAGCGCCTACCTCGGCCCAGTGCACCCACCTTCTCAGCTCTTTGGTCTGTGAAGAGTCTGCCATATACTTGGGGGAGCAAATCATCAGTTATGAGGACTAGCCAACATCACCAATTAAACCCCCAGCTCCAAACCTATACCAGAAGTCACTCAGCTGTGATACTACCCCTGGCATCCTCATCTATCAGCTCCAGGCTCCTGGGGGCCTCATCACCGCTCAGTGCTTATTAAAAGAAAGGGGGAAAGTGACACTTGAAAATGCTATAAATAGAAAATTTCAAAATCTAGCTGCCCCAGTGGCCAGAACTCATTAGATCTGAAACTGTTTGGCTTTTCACAGGAGAGGCTGGAGCCCAATTACCGCAGTCCACATATGAGGGAAATTATCTCGGTAACATTCAGATTCCACTTTTAAGCTGTTTACTTGAAATTAGTCCTGGGGTTTTGACTGGCTTAATCCTTAAGTAAATTAATTCAGAAAGATTTTTTTTTTTTTAAAGTTAGACTCCTAGAAGGACTTAATGAAGACTTAACGCAAATATCACTGAAAATTCTCAGTGAAGGAACGTCTGCCCAGTGGATGTCTTCTCTTCAGCTTTGTCACTCACTGGCTGTGTGCCTTTGTATATATGAAAAACCCGCATCTCTCTGAGCCTCCAAGACAATGGTGCCAGAGGGCTCTTAAGGGTCGTCCTGGCTCTAATGGCCTCCAATTCCAGGACTCAAGAGTGTCATATTCAAACGGTGCAGCCCCTGTGCTGTTCTCCAAGAAGCCAGAGGGAAACCATGCGTGTTCGAATTCTCGGTGACAGCAAAGGGAAGATCAAACACTGAAGGTGCTCTCAGTTCTTGTCAGCAATGTTGTCTGCCTTGCCTGTGTCTGACCCACCCCATTTGTCCCCAGTGGGACAGCAGCAGATGTTAACTGAGGAGCACGCACAGTCCCAGGGTGCTTGCTCTGAGTTGCACAGTGGGATCATGCCCCTTAGTGTCCAGAGTCACGCCTCCTTGCAGACCTTCACTCTCACCATTTTGCTGCCCCTATCCCAACTGTGGGCATTACTGTCTTTGACTCCAACAACTGCAGCTGACCCTGTGTTCTTCTCATGTTCTCTCCTCCCTGCTTATAATCTCTCTCCTCCCTCCCCAGGCTGTAGTCAGGGCCATCTTTCTGATCATCCCACTCCCAGCCTAAAACCTCAGTTAGAACCACATCCCTCACCATGGCCAAGGTGGCTGGGCACTGTCTCTACACCTGGTCTACCTTTGCTGCAGGTGGCCTCTCTTTGTCTCCCCGTGCACCAGGCCCACTGCAGAGCTGCTTTCTCTCTGGAATTCTCCCCTCTGCTCTTGCCTAGACCAATCCCACACACCCTATGAATCTTAGCATCAAAGTCCCACCCTAGCAAAGCCATCCTCTGTGATCCAAAAGAAGAAAGGCCTCCTGGCTCCTGTCCCTAACAGTCTACCATTTCCTGTGCCCATGCAGCACCTTCTGTGATGTTAAATAAATAATGTAATCGTTTTTACATGTGTTGACTGTCGGTCTCCTTAATGGAACCAGAAGCCTCGCAAGGGGAATGTCTGTTTATGCTGCAGTTTCTACACAGTGCATAGCATACACCTGCCAAATACGCACCACGTGCGTGAATAAACCACAAACCAAACCAATCACCCTGGGCCTCCAATCTGACAGTTGTGGGGCCCTGCAATGTTTCACAAGAATTTCTGAATGTACAGCTGTTCCCAGACTGACTGGGGCAATGAAGTTCTTAAATATTTCAGGGCTTGGGAGAAATGGGCTTTATTTGGAACAAGTAGTTCCATCAGGAGGTTCCCCAGATTTGGCAATTAAGTGTGCCTGTTGCCAGGTGTCTGGACTGTATAGGACTGCAGCCCTCTGCCTGTACTGAACTTGACCTAGGAAGGCGGATCCTGGGATCTAAACCTCCACCCAGGGGCACCTATTCTGTATATGAGTTCAAAACTCTCCCAGCTAGAGGTTGGGTAAATTCACACTATTACGTACCGTGCAGACCATCTGGGTGAAAGCACATTTGTCACTGACTCAATCTCATGTCACTGACTCATACAAAAGCAAAGTATGTCATCAAAACATGTGTGCCTCCTGATACTCTGAAATTAAAAAAAAAAAAAAAGAAGAAGAAAACTTCTCTAACCAACACTTCTTCACATGCCCAAAGAAAATCTGCCCAGGTGGATCTCACGCTCATTAGAAAAAATAGGGAAAAAGTACTAGAAAAAGAAATTTCTAGATTTTGAAAGGATAGAGAGAAAAGTCTTTGCGTTTGCCAAAGATGATCTCTGTGGGCACTTGAAAGAGATATTTGCCTTTGTTAAAATTGTTCAGAAAAGTCCCCTCCCACATGTAAAACACAAACCATATTTTGGTACTGGTCACATGAGAGAGAAGTTACCTCAGTGATTATACTTAATATATTCACTTCAGAATCCTAATGAGTAATCTTTTTACTGAAAAATTTTAAGCCTTGCATAATCCCTTAGACTAGGTATATCTCTCTTTTTTTTTTTTGGCATTGGATTTCACACCCATTCAAAGAGTAACTATCAGATCATGAGTGATTTGTCTAAGAAATGTCAAGCAGGAAATCTTCTGTTGTAAGAGTGCATGAATAAAATATATTACTAACAATTTTAGAATCGTAATTTGTATCAAGTTGTCTGTCTTTGTGCAACTTGCTTCACAGAGAGAAGTCTCTGAATAATTCATTATGTTCTTCCCCAAATCCCTTATTAAAAAAATCAGATACACTGTAGATAATTTTCTATCCCTTAAATGAAAAAAAAATCACATAAATTATTAAATCTGATGGAGCTTCTGGGTGCCCCTCGTTCTGTTTTCTACCAGCTGAAGAAATCCTTCTTGTAGCACAGGGTAAAAGTGGTCATTCGGTCTCTGAATACCTTTGGAGAGCAGAGGCTCACGGCTTTATGAACCCACCTGGTCCAACTATCAGCAGCTCCAAACTGCTAGAGTACGTTCCTACACTGACCCAAAGTGGTGTCCTTACTCCCTCCCCTGGCTCTTCCCTGGGGGTATCAAGTTCCCTACCCGCTTCCACACTCAACTGCCTTTCAAATGTCTAAGGAAAGCTGTGCGGTCTTCATTCTTCCTCTTCTAAAAAAAAAACCAATTTATCATAAAGACTAATTTGCACTAGATTGTTTATTGCAGCTCGATTTACAATCACCAAGATGTGGAACCAACCTAAATGCCCATCAACTCAGGAATGGATCAACAAACTGTGCTCTCCGTATACTATTCAGCCGTAAGATGGTGACTTCACATCTTTTGTACTAACCTGGATGGAGCTGAAACACATTCTTCTTAGTAAAGTATCACAAGAATGGAAAAGCAAGTATCCAATGTGCTCAATTTTATTATGAAGCCAGTAAATGATCAAACACATGCTCACATAGGACAAAAACTTAGTTCAATTCAAGTCGGGGGGGAGGGAAAATAAGGGATGGGGTGAGGAAAGTTGGGAGATTGACGTACTCCCACTTTATGGGCACAATGTTGGGGTGTATGGCACACCTTTGAGTGTGGGACACAACTACAAGAGGGACTCTACCTAACAAATTCAAACATTGTGACCTAGTTATTTCTCTCACATTAACCTAAAATTAAAATATATATTTTTTGCATTTCTTTAGTGCCGGGAGTCATCTCTTTCAATAATCTCTTTAAATAATATATTATGGACTAAAATAGAACTGGATAGCGTTTGTCACCTAATGTCCATGAAGACTATTGTCTTGACCCAGAAAAAAAATAAAATAAAAAGAAAAGATTATTCTCAGAGTGTTAACTTGAGTGTTTTAATTGGCTCCAGGTGCAAATGCATATTTTAATAGATGTTTTCTGTTGATAACTAGAAAATCTTAAATTTTTAAAGTGCCGTTCAGTGAAAGACCCAAATGTGTTCAAAATGGAAAGCTTCCAGGTGGTAAACAGAAACCTGATGCCTGAAAGCATTCTCGTAAGGAGGCAGCTGGGTGAAAACGAGCCCCAGGCCTTGGAGGAGGCTCCCTGGGCGCTCACCCATCCTGAGCTGAGCTCCTGAATGGACGGATGCCTGCCTTTTCACAGAGCATCTTCCTTAAGAAAAAGTGGCAGGGGAAAATTCATTTGACAACATAAATGAGAAGGTTCTATATTTAACCACAGGAAGAAAAAAATAATTAGTACCACTCACTACCCAGGTCTGACAAATGAAAAACTTGATGACTTCTTGGATTCCACACGTTTTTAATCTTACATGGCATCTGGGAGGGTAACCCTTCACCGAAGGACCGTCTAAAATTACTATGGAAACTAACAGTTTGTCAGTTGTGGTAGTTAATAATAGAAGTGCCAGTTATAATAATTTTTAAAAAGTCAAAAGACTTCTTGTTCCTGTAACTCAAATGAGCATCCGGGTAGAGTAGTTTTGTAGAAGCATAAAAGGCTCCTCAAAAGTAAACTAGGCTATCAGTCACCACATTGCCTAGGAACTTCTTGGATGAAGTTAGAAACGAAGATATCTACAAGATATAAATCAAAGGAGAATATTTTATAAGATATCCATGAAGAGCATCTACAGTGTTGGTGAGGAAGCAGGAACCTTGCTTCTCTGGCCAAGGTACCCAGGTGAACTGGGGAGCGTGTGGCACAAAGGAAGTTACCGAAGAGCGAGCATCTCCATGCTGGTTCTGCAACATGATGGAAAAGCATGGTGGTGGCTTCCATAAAGGAAGCCAGGAATTCTCGTTACACCAAAAAGGCAACACATATTTTTACGCAGCACTCCCTCCACCCACCATGCCTACCAGCCCAGAAAGAAAAACAGCTCTTCCTAAGTTAAGCACCTGTTAAGTTTAAAATGCTGTGGCTGACAGCTAAGATACAACCCTGGCATTCAAAGAACTTACAATCTACTGAAGGAGACAACTGTGGGATTACAGGTACTATGGGATGGTATCAACACAGTCTTGTAAGTATTCAGGGGCAACAGACAGTGCCAACTGGCTGGTCCACTCCTGTGCCAGGCATAGGCCTCCTCTTCAACAGAACACACTGCTTGGGGCACTGAGAGGGAGGACAGGGCTGGAGATAGGGCAGCAAATGTCACCACCAACCACCTGCAAATCCTCAGATTTAATTCCCTGGCTAGTGGCAAATAAAAACGTCATCTGTTAAAATAAAGATCCTCTCAACTTATTGGAGAACCGATATGATTGCAAAAGGTGCAGACGGGCACAGCGATATTGGGGAGAAGGTTCTAGGAAGCATCAGAGTCAGAGGGATGTTCTCTTCTGAAGTCTGAAACACAGATCCCCAATGAGAACCAGACACATATCAGAGCGCGGCTGCAGGCTCCATGCTCACACTGATTCCACATCTGAACAAACGCAAGGTTGTTTTTTGAGAGAAGTCTAACTCTGCCCTGGCAGGCATTGGTGGGACTCCTGTCCTGAACTTCTGTGGGCTTCTCTGTTCTCCTTTCTGTACCAATATCTGGTACATGGTCCTCTACTTACAAGCCTCTAACTTTACTGATTCATATTTTAAAGCTTGTACTTCTTTCTCGCTGCAAGCTATTTGCCCAGGTTAATGCAAATGAAAACATTTTATATGTCAGGAAATACACACACACAAAACAAACAAACAAAAATGCTTGAGTTTTTTTCTCACCTCCATAACTTTAATAACCTCACGCTATACCCCAGGTTCTGAACTACATTAGCTACCCATCAGTCCTTCTAAATTTTATCCCAACGTTTGAGGCACAATACTGTGTCTTCAAGGTGGTTCTGTGGATCACTCCAGCCGTTAGCTTCACCTTCTGAGTAATAAGATGGCATAAGCTTTCCTACACACCTCAGCTCTTAAGCTCCTTGAGAAAAGGCCCCATATCTTCTTGGTATCTCCTCCCAGGCCCTGGTGCAGCACCTGATAAATGAAAGGATTTGCTTCCGAGATGCTTCAAACGCCCAGGGATGTCAGCAGAGGTCTCCGCTCCTCCTCTACAGAAGCCCTCCCAAAGGCTGCTTGAGCGCCCTCACAGCATGGCTGCCAGCTTCCCCAGAACAAGGGATCCAAGAGAGAAAACTAAGAGGAAGATGTTACAAAAGAGGAAGCTACGATGATGCCTCTTCTATCTAGTCTCAGAAGTCACACCCTGTCACTGCCACCATATTCTATTCACTAGAAGCAAGTCCTCCACCCAGTCCACACTGAAGGGGAGGAAAGTTAACCTCTGCCCCTTGAAGGTAGAAGTATTAAAGAATTTGTAAAAATATTTCAAAAGCTCTCTCAGTAAGGGAGCCCAAGAAACATGTGGGAGAAACAGAACTACCCATTAACTATTTTTTTTTTTTTTTTTTGAGACAAAGCCTCAAGCTGTCACCCTGGATAGAGTGCTGTGGTATCACAGCTCACAGCAACCTCCAATTCCTGGGCTCAAGCGAGTCTCCTGCCTCGGCCTCCCAAGTAGCTGGAACTACAGGCGCCCACCACAACGCCCGGCCATTTTTTTTTTTTTGGTTGCTGCCGTCATTGTTTAGTGGTCCGGGCTGGATTTGAACCCGCCAGCTCAGGTGTACATGGCTGGCGCCTTAGCCCGTTGAGCCACAGGCACCGAGCCCCATTAACTATTTTTTAGATGTTTATAATTAATTTATTTGCTAGGGAAAAATTATTTGATCCAATCTTATGTGAGGATACAGGAGTCATGATTTAAAAACCATTCATCAGAATTTTATGGAATTTAGTGTTTTCTTACAGCTGTATACATTGGAGGCATCCCTGGGATGACAGAACTAATGGGTTCTTAAAACAGTGACATCTACGGTATGTTTTATTTTAGGGTGCAGGCAGCAGCTTCTCACAGGGCTCCCCCAAGTCCCCACCTGCTGGTGTTACACCCTGGTAGAGCCTCTTCTCGAGTGTGGGCTGGACTTAGTGCCCTGCTCTAAGGGACACAGCATGGCAAAGCGTTCGGCTGTACTCCTGTGAGTAGGGTGGCGTGGCTGTCTTGCCAGCATCTCTCTTGATATTGCATTCTTGGCTTGTGTGGTTTTAGGAAGAAAGCAAGAGTCCCTGAGGCGGGGAACAGAGGACAGTCCCTAGCTGACAGCCAGAAAGGAACTAAGGGTCTGGTCTAACAGCAGTGAGGAGGTGAATTCTGACAACAATCAGCAGAGGTGGGAGTGGATCCCGCCCCAGACAAGCACCAAGGAAAGCAGAGTCCTGGGCTGCAGCCTGCGAGAAGCCCTGAGTCACAGGCGCCCACCAAGCTGTGCTTCGATCCCGACCCACGGAAACCGCGAGAATAAAGCTGTGCTTTCACGCCACTGAGTTTCAGGGAAATCTCTTATGTGCAATAGAGTGCTAACACATCTACTGTTTACACGGGGCATAAATACATACAAGGTCCCTATAGATCAACAGTGTTTGGCATTGAAAAGAAACCTCATGGTCCGTCCTGGCTTTTATAAAATAAAAAGTCCTATATATTTTTCAGAACTCAAGCTATCTACTTAAGATCAGTGCATTTTATAATGCATAATTTTTACTTCAGTGGAAGAAAGAAAATAATTTTACATTGTATGTAAATCAGGATTTTCATACAACAGGTTTGCCTTGAGCAAAACTTCACGTTGTGCTATGGGAAGCAGACTCTGAGTTGCCCTCTAAATGACCACCCTATCCTGGGACTCCAGCCGCCTCTGGAGTATGGTCTAGAACTAGAAGGGACTCACTTAAAATATGAGGGGACCTCAATTCTGAGGTCAGGTGCAGAAAAGACCCTGGGCTCTGTCCTGCTTGTCCTCCCTTGCTCACTCTGTTGGAAGCTGGGTACCACCTGTGAGCTGCCCTGTGACGGGGAATCAGGGTGGGCGGCTTCCACCAACAGTGCGGGAACGACTGAGTCCCTCAGTCGAACACCCTGCAAAGAAGTGAAAGTTTGTGAAGAGCAGCCTTGGAAGAGGCTCCTCCCGGAGTCCAGCCTACCGATGGGCGACCACAGCCCTTACTGAGACCCTGACTGCAGCCTTGTCTGAGCCCCACCCCCAAGGAAGACACCCTGCTCAGCAGGGTTCAGATTCCTGACCCAAAGATGCTGTGGAATAAACACGGATTGTTTTAAACCACTAAGTTCTGCAGCAATTTGTTACACACCAATATAAAATATAGGTTTTTTAATATAGGGTTTTTTTTTTTTTAAATAAAAGAGGCCATTTAACAAAAGCCATGCTTAGTAACAAAAGATATTTTCATAAAACACATGCGCACAAGCACCAATTCTTACGTCCACAAAAACAGAACATTGCAAGTTCCTTGCGGGAAGAACTAATGTGTCATTTCCCTTTGTACCCGCGCCATGGAGGCGGCAGAGAACGAATGGGCGTCTGATGTTGGCAGGTGGCTCTAATGAGGGCTGTGCTTTTCCTGCAGCCTGCACTGGAGAAATCTTTCCCACTTCTATTTCTAGAGACTTCTTTTAGCCTCTGATGGAACTTCCAGTTGTCAAGAGATTGGACGGTTTGTGCAGAGACTTGGCATATTCTCCCCAAGGACCTACAACCAGGAACGTCTCAAAGGGACGCCTCTGTGAGGAAAGGTTGGCTCAGAACGGATGAAGGTCGAGTACCACTGGTTGTCGTCCGGGATCTCCTTTCCCATCGTGGCTCTGACTCTTCACCCAAGGAGAGAAAAGTGAAAGCCGGCACATGTCAGAAACACATGTCTGTTTATGCATGAGACACTGGGAAGTACAGGGAATAAACTGGGCCAGGGATGCTTTCAAGTTGCTGCTCACGGAGATGTGAGTACACAGGGGTCTGAAGAGTTTCTCTAAAGAGAAACGTGTAGGAAATTACAGAGGAATTTTTTAATCCGGGGGAGGAGGAGCAGTGGTGTGTAGGGAAAGGCTTCCATAAACTTTATTCTTTTGGGGTTTCATAATCCCTTTCGATTTTTGTTTGGGCTCAAAAATACTTCAATCTGTAGCATCACTATTAAGAAGCACACCACACCCAGCCCACTCTTAATAAAAAGAGAATAAAAACAGTGACACAGGAGGCATATAAGGATTTCTTTCTTGCTCTAAGAAATAAAATTTCTACAATGGAAAAATCAATGTCTTGTTTCTTCTCTGTCTTGTCAACAGCTGGTTTGTGTTCCGACCAAATACTTTAAATAATTTGAGTTGGAAATGTCACCAGCAGAGGTCCAAATGGAAGTCACACAACTGCTGACTATTGGTTTGCTGCCTTTATAGTCCTGACAGAAAGCAGGTGGCTAGATTTGTGACAGGCAAATCTTTTGTCACACCCTTCCTCTGGCCAGAAGAAGGTTCATCCTCCTCTAAGATTTTAATCTCTCAAGAGGAGTCTTGGCATCAAGAGACTCTTACTATTTCAAAGCAGAAGAGAGTGGCTCGGGACCTGTGCCCGGCCCTGGCAGGTCCCGCCCCTGCAGCTATCACCGGTCACAGACACAAATTAGCATTTCCCACTGGGAAGCAACGGGGAGCCCAGGTTCTGGACAAAGGACTGAGCAGGAATCCCAGCTCCACCTACACCTAACTTGTTGGCATCTTAATCCATCTCTCTAAGCCTCAGTTTCCAACTCTCTAAAACGAGGCAAAATGGCACCTACATGAATTTCCAGTCATTGTTGTAATAAATTAGCATAAACTTGGTGGCTTAAAACTATAGAAATTTACTCTCCTAAATTTCTGGAAGTCGGAAGTCCAAAACCACTGTCACCCCGGCAAAAGCAAGTGTCAGCAGGATGGTGTTCTCTCAGGAGGCCTAAGGCAGATTCCACTCCCCGCCTCCTCCAGCTTCTCGGCTTGTGACCCCACTTGAGGTGTCATTCTGAATCTCAGCTTTTTGAGACAGAGTCTCATTATGTTGCCCTTGGTAGAGTGCTGTGATGTCACAGCTCACAGCAAATTCAAACTCCTGAGCTTAAGCCATTCTCTTGCCTCAGCCTCCAAGTAGCTGGGACTACAGGCGCCCACCACAAAGCCCGGCTATTTTTTTTGTTTTGTTGTTGTTGTTGCAGTTGTCATAGTTGTGCCTGCCACCACAACATGCTATTTTTCTTGTTTTGTTGTTGTTGTTGCAGTTGTCGTTGTTTAGCGGGGCCTGGACCGGGTTCCAATCCGCCAACCCGAGCACAGTTGCTGAGCCAACACACCGTCTTCTGTTAAAGGACTGTTGTGATGTCCTTTAGCCCATCCCCACCCTGGTAATCCATGATATTACTCTTACTTCAACTCCTTAATAAAATGATTTGGGCAAGAACCCATTTTTTCAAATAAGGCAACATTTACACATTCCAGAGTTGGGATATAAGTATGTTTTTGGTGGCCACTTTTCAGCACAACCCACCTTGAGGGGCTGTTGTGAAGATTAAGTGAGAAAATGACCGTGTGCTACATACACTCAGCTTGGCGCCCCCTGCAGGTGCACATGATAAACACTCATCTGTTAGAGTATCGTGCCCTAGCGTGAGGGCTGAACTTCGCTAACAGGAGAGCCCTCAACCGTTATAAATCATTTTCTGGGAGGAAGCAGATGACTGTCTTCCCCTTTCTTGCCAAAAAGAAAGTGAGAAGAAGGAACGTGGTCATCTGCACCAGCTGAACCAGCCCTGTTCCTAAATGTCTCAGAACATTTAGGATTTATTTTCACGGCTAATGAGAAATGTAAACAGCTGTAGCTTTTGCTGTCACATACTCTTCCCCCATCCACTGCAAGGGAGCTTCCCTTGTACAGGAGGTAGCAGAACGTTTCCTCCGCGTGTAGGTCAACTATAACAGAATTGCTTCGCAGTTTCTGCAATCAGCAAAGTAAAACCCTTTGAACATTTCCACGTTCAAAGAATGACAGGATTTATGGACAGGCCTAAGGAAAAAAAAGTGTAGCAACAAGTTTCACCAACTTCTAAGCAGCCAGGGTATGTGTCATTAATGTCTCCCAATGTTACTAGTCAAAATTAACTAAAATATGTTTGGAGAGGATTCTTATTTTAACTGCTTTAATGTGTCAGCATAAAATGCCATAAAATGGTTTCTTTGCTTGCAGATAATTACTTGCCAATGTAAATAATGATTCAAATTGGTGGTATTAAGGTTCATTATTTCCTACCTCAACGTGGAAATCATATTCTTTTAGACATCTACAAAATATGTTCACATTCTTCCAACAATATTGGAAGCTATCAAAATGACTCTTGAGTCTCAAGTGACTTTCTATGAAGTTAACACTGAACAGACAAGGAAATTACTCACGGTGGATAGAATTAATCACAACATCTACTCAGGGAAAATTTCAACATTTATAAACAATTCTCAGTAAACAGTAAGTAGTGGTGACACTAGCACTCGACTCATTGATTCACGGATAACTTTATCATGGTGCATTTACTGAGCGATGAATACAAGTCTGGTGCTATCCTGGATGCTACAAGACAGGTGTGACCCTCACAAGGTCCAGGCCCTCCTGAGAGAAAGAGGATACACAAATTACCCAGAGCAAAGTAGCAGGAGTGAGGACCAGGGTGGGGGTGTCACCCACAACAGGCAGTGCCGAGGCCACAGCAGGCTTTACGGAGTAATTCAATGAAGAGAGGATTTGCCTAGGTTTTGAAAAAGAAGTAACTGCTTGGGAGGTAGATTAAGTGGGCAGGAGGGTGTTTATAGTTCAGTGTGAGCAAAAGTACAGAGATGTGGCACTTCTAGGCACATGTGTAGACAAGACAAGAAGTGTGAAATGAAGGCAGAGAGGTACATTCTAGGAGAAAGACCTAGCTAGCCTTGAATGTCGTGGTAAACTGATTAGAATCTACCACTGAAGATAGACGCCAAGAAATCCTAAAGGGCTTTCCTTAGCCAGTATCAGTTAAAAAAAAAAAAAGCAGAGGAGGGAACAGATTTAGGAGAGGCTTCAGGAGTATAAAGCCACAGGTCCTGCCTGATACTGGGCCAGAAATGAGGGGACATTTAGGTCAACCTCTAAAAGGTTCTTATGTTATATGTGCTGTGGTATATAACATTATAAGATGGTAGACTGGGATTTGGTTAAAGGTGTCTGTCATAAACCTAGAGCAACCAGTGGTAAAACACGTAAAGAGGTACAGCTCATGTTGTGGGTTAAACTGATTTCTGTAAAACGACATCCAGAAGTCCTAAGTCCAGGTTTATGTGAGTGTTTCCTTATTTGGAAACAGGGTCTTTGCAGACATAATCAAGATAAGGTCATTCTGGGTTAGAGTGGCCTCTAAATGCAATGACTGATGTTTTCACAACGAAAGGGAGATCTGGAGACAACAGGTGGGCACCCACACAGGGAAGGTGGTCACGTGAAGACAGAGGCAGAAATTGGAGCGATGTAGCTGCAACCAAGAACTCCAAGGACGTCTGGCGACTACCAGAGGGTAGGAAGCAGCCAGGAGGGATTTTTGCCCAGAGCCTTCAAAGGGAGACTCACCCTGTTAACACCTTGATTTTGGACTTCTAACGTTCAGAACTTTGTATGAATCAACTTCCGCTGTTTTAAAGCACTCTGTGACATTTGCTATGGCAGTCCTAGAAACTAATAAATAATAATAAGCCAATCATGAAGGCAAAATGAAATAATTAAAAATAATCATCCAAAAAGAAGGAAAAAGGGTATATTTGCTATCAAGAAGACGAAAGATGATAGTGGTCATTAAATGTGAAGTACAGTCCCATGTAAATTAATAATAATCCTGTTACATTCAAATGGTACAAAGACTCCAAATAAATGGCAAAAGTTGTCACATAAAAAGGTAATGACCAAACTACATGCTGTCTATGTAAAACCCATTTTAAATTTAAAGGCAGAGATATGTGAGAAGTAAAAGGGTTAAAAAATGATATATCATGTTGACATTAATGTAAAAGAGCAAGAATGGCCATGTTAACATCTGACAGCAAATTTCAGAGCAAAATTAACATATCTGAGGTGTCATTATTGTGAAATATGATTCCTTTTTCCTTAAATGAAAATGAACATTAAATTATTTTCCAATTACATTATACATTAGTGACTTCATATTTTCTGCCAGCATTACTGGAATATTTAGGCTATCCACAGTACTGAGTGTGATTCCCACAATGATCAGATTTTTAAAATGTTCTGCTGTACCACCTGTGGTCAAGTTTCACTTGACTTTGTTACTTGAAAAAAGTAAACACAGGCAGGCATGGTGGCTGACACCTGTAATCCCAGCACTCTGAGAGGCCCAGCTGGAAGGATCACTTGAGCTCGGGAGTTCGAGACCAGCCTGAGCAAGAACAAGACCCTATCTGTACTAGAGATAGAAAATCTAGTCAGAAATGGTGGTGTATGCCTGTAATCCCAGCTACTTGGGAGGCCGAGGCAAGAGGATCACTCAAGCCCAAGAATCTGAGGTTGCTGTGAGCTGTAAGGATGCCATGGCACTCTACCTCAGGTGACAGAAAAAACAAACAAAAAGAAGAAGTAAACAGAGACAGCAACAAAAAGTAAACTGACCCTGATAGAATCTCAATGGTTAAGTGTTTTTTCCCTCATTAACTCTGCCTATACTTTGACTCTGTTAATCTACCCAGAGGCAAAAACAGTGGTGGCCTCCACTAAGAAATACATGCTGTGATGTAGGATTAAAAAAACAACAGCCTATAGTCCCAGCTACTTGGGAGGCTCAGGCAAGAGAATCACCTAAGCCCAAGACCTGGAGGTTGCTGTGAGCTGTGATGCCACTGCGCCCTACAGAGGATGATAAAGTGCAGCGCCCTACAGAGGATGATAAAGTGAGACTCTGTCTCTAAAAAAAAAAAATAAATAACAGCCTGAAGACAAGGGTGCAAACATTTTTTTCCCTAAATTTAAAGACAGAAGAGTTCTCTATATTTAACTCTTGGAGTGCTGACAAATAGAAATAACATGTTTGAAAGCTCACAGAAAAAAAAAATCTTCCAAACATTTACTTAAGCCTGGAAAAAAGTCCAGCAATCAATAAACATTTGATTAACTTAAATCACATAACCTCGAGGCAATTACTTACAATTTCCTCATCCGTAAAACAAAGGAAATAATAGTAACACAGCTAGGGAAATTGTAATAACTTACTTTTAAAAAGTAAAAACTGATATTGGAAATTATTTCTTTGAATAAAGAAGACCAAAAAAGTACTATTACAAGTCTTTCTATAACTCCTGCTATAAAGGAACTTCCATGTTTTCTATAAAATTGATTTTCTTTTTATGAACTCAGGTTTATTTTTAGCTTCTTTTTCAAGCCAATGAGTGTAAAAGTATTTCTAAAATTTATTATAAGCACTTTATTTTCTTAAACAGAATAAGTCAATATAATTTAACATTTTCTCAATGATCGTAATACTAGTGTTACTAGTGTTTTTACTATTCTGGTCCATGGCGATGGGCTTGTTTTTCTTTTCTTTTCTTTTTTTTTTTTTTTGTAGTTTTTGGCCAGGGCCAGGTTTGAACCTGCCACCTCCAGTATATGGGGCCAGTGCCCTACTCCTTGAGCCACAGGTGATGGGCTTTTAACATGTATGGGGCTCTTGTCTCTAAATTAAGTGTCCCTTGAGCTATCTTGTTTCTGTACAATTATTAGGTCTGCTGAAATTCAGTCCTGCCCTCAATGAGTCTTCTTTTTCATGGTCCTTCACATTTTCTGCTTCTGACCATTGACACTGGAAAGCCAGCAAGCCAGGCTTGTTTCAGGATGTTGGCTGCTGGCCTTTTCTATGACAGTGCTGGGTGCACAAGCGTTATCCAGCTCGTACGACTGCTGAGTGTCTGACGCTGTCCCAGTCTGTCTCTGGCACACCACTCTGTTCCCTCATATTAATACCAGCAGACAAACAGGAACTCCTTGATTTGCTTTAGTTAGTCTAGAACAACAAAGAGTACTTGACACCATCAAAAGCCTTATCTCCCAGTAGCTGTATGGTTTAGTATCCTACAGTTTCTTTCTATATAAATAAGAAAAAGAGGAGGGTTTTGGTGAGACAGAAAAGAGAGAAGAGCCACATGGTATTCAAAGAACACCAAGAAGCAGAGCAACACTGGCATTCTTTTGAACACTCGGTAAATATATGGTATTATCCGTGAACTATGTTGTAAGGAAACTCTGCCCAAATTATATTTTATATAAATAGGTTAAGCTCCATTTGCTGTGCAGAGGAGCCTGTCATCATAAAAAAGAAACAAGCACATGACCATTTATCAGGCAAAATTTATAAGGCCTCAGGTGCTACATCAGGCATATTGTACTCAACATTTCAGTGATGGTAAACAACAGCAGGAATTATGCAAAGGTGCGTTGCTTTGGAAATTGAGCGAAAATAACAGCATAATTCAACTTTAATTGGATGCCTATAGATGAAACAATAATTGACTCTTTAGCTGTAACTCCAAGATATTTTCTGACTATAACATTTTGCAAGTACAGTAATTTATTTGAAAATACCTCATTGACTCATCATAGTCTATCTTTAAAATGCTACCCTCATTCTAAGAAAATTACATGCACACGCTAGAATAAAATAACTTGTCAAATATAATGTAATTTCAATCCAGTAAAACAGAAAATATGCATTAATCTGTACTCTATCATTTAATAGTATGGTGATAATTTTTCAAGTGAGACAAAATTAATGCTTCATACACAATGGGACGTGATCGCTGCTTCTTCCCAGTATGCTCCCCTTACATTTCCAGCCTTCGTCTCCTATCCCAGGCCTCTTCGGTGGGCTCCCTCCCCAACCATTAGTCTCTAAAGAGTCCTCACACTTTCCAACACTGTGCCTCTCCCCAGAAGAAAGCTCTGTCCTCCCCACGTGGCCTTACAATGTTTCCTAATCCCAGTCTTAATTGTAGTATCTTTCAAAGTCCTTCCTAATGGCTCTATGTTTTAAGAAGGCTTCTTGGGGACAGAAATATCCCTCTTTGCTCTTACCCCCAAGGTGGCACCCTCAACATGACGTCTACGCTCTGGGTTTCCACACCCGGGAAGCTAATTAAGCCCAGTACCACCACGGTATAGCCACTGAAGCCAGCACAAAGATTCTGTACACAGGACGTTATTAAACACAACCTGAGCAAGTTAATTGCAAACCACATCATTGGAATCCTAGACATAAAGAAAGAAATGAAGATATTTTTAACACTGTCTAATAACAGACCAGTTCCTTTTGGCCTCTCTGTAACAATTGTAAGGTTAAGAAAAAATGTTTGGCTTAGTCCACTCTATATAAATTCCTTAAACATTAACTAGTAAGTTTTTAAAACCATGGAATGACTTTTTCCCTTGCGGCTTATACAGAACCGTATTGATTACAACATTAGCGTAGGCCCTTTGTATAAATGCCTGATGCTAAACCCACACTGTGGGATTCCATAAGGTGACGACTTACAATCAGCTTCACATAAAACAAATGTGGTCAGTCTATCTATAGAAATTTGTTGTGGGACCCAAAAATATTTTAAAGGCTCACACTATGTTAGGGCTTTGACATTTAAGTGTTAACCAAGAGACAAGCACTGATGAGAAATCTTAGCAGACTCTCAAGAGTTTTCAACAACATAATTGTACATTTTTACAGGGTATGTTCTGTTCTGCAACCTCCAAAATAGAGAGATGGAAGTGTGGTATACAGCGGTAACAGTTTTACTTAATTTTGGCGTAACTAGTCGCCTCCAAAAGCCTTTGTGGGCCTTTGGACGTGGCAGGCAGTCAGCTGCGCTTGCAGAATGCGCTGAGAGGTGGATCGGAAGTCAGTGCCGCTTTGCAGATGTAATTCCTAGTTTCAGAACTGCAGCTGTCACCTGCTGCCTCTGGATTTGCTTCTGTTTGGAGAGTGGGAATTCTTTCTTCTTCCACATCCCAGCAGGGCAAACTAGCTTTGGATCTACTCAACTGCTCTTTGTTGTAGAAATCAATATAAGCCGCCAAGGAAAAAAATTATAAAGGAGCCAAGCCTCCAATCCCTTCAGCTTCCCGAGGCTCTGCAAAAGCCCGTCAGTCCCTTAAGGACAGCAGAGACTGCGGCACAAGATGGGGGCCAGCGGAACACGTCCATGAGACCTTACCGAAGTCTAATCTGTAGCTCCCTTTCAGCTTACCTCTGCAGTGGAGAAACACACAAAAGACTAAAACCTAGGTGAAAATGAGACAAAACCCCTCACCCCTCACATTCACACCTTTGCTCATCTAATGGTTTTGGTTTTTTTTCACTCTATCACCCAGACTAGAGTACAGTGGTGTCATCACAGCCCAGCCTTGAACTCCTGGGCTCAAGAGATGCTTCAGCCTCAGCCTCCTGAGCAGTTGTGTCTACAGGTACGCACCACAACGCTTCACTAAGTTTTTTATTTTTGGAGATGAGGGTCTTGTATGTTACCCAGGCTGGTTTCCAACTCTTGGCCTCCAGTAAGCCTTTTAGCTCGGCCTCCCAAAGAGCTGAGACTACAGACACAAGCCTGGCCTCATCAAATCATTTTACTAAAGCTATTGCAAAGAATAAAATGGACTCGTCTGGGAGTCTAGTCTAAATTGTCGCTCTCCCCTGCAGTTAAAGTAGTCACTAACCAGCACCGAGGTGACCGGAGGGTACAAATGTAACAGCCTCTTCCTACCTCAGCAGGGTTTGACCAAACATTTGCACTACCTTGCCTTAGGTGCATCAGGTCACTCACTGCTCACGGCGTGGGATAGGACAGGTGCTGCCATTTTCTGAGCTGGGAAAAGGACCAGGGGAGTATGTAGAGTGAAATGCAGAAGGTATTACAACTAGGGAGTTAGGAAGTATTAGATCGCAAGGTCAAAACGTGACAACTACCATGGACTCTACCTCCGCCTAGGCCACCACATTCAACCTTCTTAGGGAGGTCTGTCACCTCTCTCTGACAGACACACCAGCAGAGAAGTGAGGGACTCAAGGACGTCACAGAGGAAGGATTGGGGATTATACACAAGGCCTAACAGACTCCACAGCCCAACTTCCAGCTCTGACCGGAAACCGTCTGCAAAATCCAGATGTCCTGCCTTGGAGCCCGGCTGGCCTTCCGTGGCCCCGCAGTGGACGGACCAAGTGTAGCAGGGCCCCAGCGAAGCCCCATTCAGGGGGTTGCTTCTAACTGCAGCCACTGCACTGCGGCCGCCCCCCCCCCCGAGACCGTGCCTGCTCTGGGAAGATGTCCCTCCTCGGATTACTCATCTCCCCGCGGCCCCCGCCTGCCAGCAGCACACAGCGTCCCTCCGGTGAGGTTTGCGGCAGCTGCCTCCTCTCCGCCTCCTCAAGGACAGGCAGGGCTCCTGACTCCGGGCTGCTCTGCGCTCAATGTTACCCTTTGTTTCAGACGCCCGGGGCTGGCTCTGCCGGCTGGAAAGCCTGAACAACAATGATGAATCAGAGTATTTATTTTTGAGGTTTTCTCCAAGCTGCCTCTTCATCAGCTCTTAAATAGCAGCATTCAAGCTGCCACAGGCACTTCCAGAACTTTGTTGGCCTCGGGTTCCTGGTGGGGGAAAAAACTTTGCTTTTCTGGCAGCAAAGGCAACAGCTTCATTACCCCCCATCTGAATGAGAGTCACAGACTCAATTTCTCTGAAAGACGGGTGACCTACATGTTTAAATTGATTTTTTAAAAATTGTTTTCAAATCCCTCCGGTTGCATGAGCAATGGTGGGTTTCTGTTTCTAAGTAGGGTGACCTTTCCTAAAACAGATCTATGCTTTTCACTCTTCTTTAATGGTGCCACCTAAGACGGACGTTAACATTCATTTGGTGCCTCAGAGCAAGCTGTTTAATCTAGTACAAGGAAACTCCTGCTTTCAAATCAGAATTAAAAGAATCGTCTCTGGGTATAATGTGGTTTTCTGATGTAAAATTCTCATCTAAAAGCTAACCGCTCTTATTAAGATTGAAAGCTTAAATTA
Organism: Arctocebus calabarensis; assembly: GCA_963573935.1. NCBI lineage: Eukaryota > Metazoa > Chordata > Mammalia > Primates > Lorisidae > Arctocebus > Arctocebus calabarensis. Next base: position 21,452 of record CAUYON010211421.1, read on the forward strand.
AATAATGAAATAATCAGCCTTGAAAAGGGGAAATGTAAGAATAATTTACAAATTAGAAATTTGTTCTTTCTTGCTGCACCATCTGACGGTTCATCACCACACAACAGAAAGATATTCTCCATCTAAAGCATTTATTTTCACACCTCTCCCTTCCCCCACCCAGCCTGATGGTTTTAAGAGTACAAAGGAGATTGTTTTTTGTCTTGAAGGCTGTCAGGGGATAAAACAAGAAAACAAAAAACTAGCAAAAAAAAAAATCTAAAGATGATACACAGAAATACAAAGATGTTTAAACGTGAAACTCAGTCTCCAGTAAAGAACACTTTACACATTTGCCTGTGAACAGGTGAGCTTGGTCAGCGTTGAGGAGGTCAGAAGAGAGAGGACCCTTCTTTTTGTGACAGTTGGTGAGACAAAAGGACAAAGTCCAGACACGCAACTGCTGATACCCCTGTGTTTGCGATGAAGGCCTCAGAGCCAGGAGCCTAGGAGGGAGCAAGTCCTTGGCCAAAGTGACAGAGCTGCTATCCCTGGGATGCCCCTCCCAGCTCCTCTGAGCATATCACACTGTGAAGTGTGACACCCACTTAGTGTGGCCAAGTGGAATACTTTCTGGATAAGTGAAGAATTCTGTTTTGCTACCCATTGCAACCTATAGTTTTACCTTTACATCCCAAATGTCATCAATGCCTGTAACTGGACCAGGACAGTATTGCCAACAAAGATGAGACTGAAAAATAAAAATAGCTACTACTTATTATCTGCTGGACATTCTACCAGATGCTTTAGGTCTACCTACTATTTATCCTCAGAAGACCCCTGCAGGGTATTATTAATACTCCCATTCTACAGAAAAGGAGACTAAGGTTCACAACCCTTAAGTAACTCTGAAAGATGTACAACTTTTAGTGACAAGACTGGCGTTCCAAAGCGGTGTCCTTTACCCTGGTTACACATCTCCAGAGGGACCAGCTCTGGACCCTCACTGCTCCCAAAATAAAGTCTTTAATACTGTCGACAAAAGCAAAAATAAACAAGAAAAGAACATTACACACACAGAGGCCCCTAGATATAAAAGCAATCTCTTATCAATAGAAATAGAAGTGTCTAATAGCTTCAGTAACGGGAAAGTAGAGTTTACTTCAATTTTATTCAGGAAATGTTTTGTATTTTTCTATGGCAAAGATGAGATGGAAGATATTGAGTCGTAAACACACTAAAGACAGTCCCATCAGAACTGGGTGTCATGTGGTGAAGACCAAATGGTATTTTGATCACAGAAAAAAACAGTCCGTATGAAATCTTACCAAGAATGTTGGCATTTAAGTTGGGCCCTACATATATAATCCCAACTACAGACCCAACCTAGCCACAAAAAACATGTAGTAAGTATTTAATGATTCAGTTGTGATTTTTTTTTTTTTTATTGTTGGGGAGTCATTGAGGGTACAAGAAACCATGTTACACTGATTGCATTTGTTGGGTAAAGTCCTTCTTACAATCATGTTTTGCCCCCAAATCATTTGTAATTCTTAATATAACTTCCTAAAATCCATCCTTGGGGCAACAGACCCATAAGTTTATAGAGTTCTTACCTGCAAGATTATACTATCTGTGGCCCCAAATAGTTTTCACTGTAACTTACAGAAATAACTTACTTTGGATGAAGAGACTTTGGTGAACTGCCATTCTTAAAAATGGGGAAAAAAAGAATTTCACTATACCGTAGCTTTCTGCCATCTCTGATTTTAAGCAGGCAAGAGTCCTCCATCCCTGGATACAGGCTATATTAATATGAATAAAAACAGCTTCCGGAGAGGAGAACAGGTGAGCTTCCCTGAGGGTAAAGGTAACAAAGAAATTTGTTTCCTAGAAACTTTGAAACAGAGATTCTGGTTACTCCCTGAGGGGACTGCAGACAGAAAGCTGGGGTTCAGGCAAGGGCTAAGGTGGAGGGAGGTTACAGACAGAATCCTTGAGGGCAGGTTCAGGTCATTCACCTCTGTCTGTCTAGCACTCACCTCAGAGCCCGGCACCAGGTGGTGATTAACTTCCTTAATGCAAAAGAACAGAGGAGCTGGCAGGTGGCCCTACAACTACATTCTCTCCCCTACCCTGTCTGGGGCACCCCCCCGACTCTCCAATACACTCCACTGCAGGGCAGTGTAACTCCCAAGGGTGAACAGCAGTGATAGCCTCTCTCGCTGGCCCTGCCCACTAATAAAAACAACAGTTAACAGTGACAACCACTCACAGCCGTAGACCTTATGAAGGTCATCTTCTCCCTCTGCTGACCTTATGAAGCCCATGGTCACAGAACCAGGAAGTAGAGAAGCCAAGATTTGAGCCAGGTCTTTTAACTATGAAATTAACTATGTTTATACTGTTCTAATAACATTTGGGATATTTTAATTTGCAGCATCCTTCTTCGCTCAGACTGCATAATCCATACTGTAACCTCATTAATCCTTTCTTTTCCGGTCTTGTGTGGGGTTTTTTTTTTTGTGACTTCTTCTCTGAATAAGCCCAACTTGATCAGCAGAGGATCCATCCAGACCTGGTATGACAGAGTTCAGAGGGTCCAGGCCTGGCGAGGTGGCTCACACCTGTAAACCTAGCACTCTGGGAGGCCAAAGTAGATTGCTTGAGCTCAGGAGTCTGAGGCCAGAGAGCAAGAGTAAGACCCTGTCTCTACTAAAAATGGAAAAACTAGCCAGGTGTAGTGGCTGACACCTACAGTCCCAGCTACTTGGGGGGCTGAGGCAAGAGTTTGAGGTTGCTATGAGCTTTGGTGGCATGGCCAAAAAAAAAAAAAAAAAAAGAAGAAGAAGAATAATTCAGAGGGTCTGACTTGAACAGGGCATACTAGGAAGGTTCTAGTCACCAGACAAATAGCTCGTGTTTCCTACATATCAATTTCCTAGCAACACTTCTCATTCCCACAACAGCACAGCACTGTCATCTGGGCTATGATCAGCCACGGGCTGAGAGGACCACAAGAACTGTCAGGATTGGAAAAGTGGGAAACATGCAAGGAAAAAAAAAAGCAATTAGTCAAAACCCAGGTAAGAGAAATCATGAGCGCACAGATGCCAGAGGACAGAAGCCAACAGTTACCCAAGGTCCGGGCAAATAATTAATATAGCCAAAAGGGTGAGGAGGGAAAAAAAAAAATAAATGCTGACCACCCAATATGTTCCAAGCAAGACACTGTTTTTGAGATAAGTCTTCTTTTTTATTCCAAATACAGCATTTGAGTGTAAAGGAAAGCGAGTCAGGTCACTGGAGATCTGGCTTGGAGAACGCAACTTGACAGCTATGCGGGGCCCCTCTTTAAAAGGTGGGGAATAACTAGAAAATTCTGTGATCTCACAAGACTCAGAGCTCCTGTAACTCTGTTTCTCTTGTTGGGTTTGAGAAGGGAGGGACAGAGCAATAGTGGCCAGGCCATCAGCCACCCAGAAAGGCCTCTGAGGCCCTGGTGGTTTGCAGAACCCCCAAGACCTCTGTGAAGTCATCTGGACTCTGGAGAGAACACCAACTCTGGGGGCTGAGCCAGAGTGGAGCTGATAGAATACCCAACAACTTCACCAACGTAGAGGACTGTTTGGTGGCAAAGAGGGGGACTTGGGTCTGAGAAGGGGCAGGTTACAAGAAGCTGTGCTGCTTGATCACATGTTTCATTAACTATCCTGAGACATCTATATGTTCACACATTTATTTTTCTACCATATGTTGGATTGAGGAAAGAGCCTCTGGCCTGATGGACAAACAAAACAACAGATGGCATATTTATACTCAAGCCCCATCCTCAGTGAATCTTCTTCATCTGGGAAAATACAAGATGTATAAGAGACAGTATAGGTGGGCAGTGAAGAAGGGTCACAAGTGTGGGTTCGCAAATCAGACTGCAGGTTCAAATCCTGCCTGGCCCTTAGTAAGAGAGTTACTAAACCTCTTTAAGCTACATTTGTTTAGATAAGCAGCAGAGATAGTGCTATCTACCCAAGGGGCTGGGGACAGGGATCATTCCAGGAACTAGTTCCATAAAGCTCTGAGAGCAGCATCTGGTAATTAACACACACAGGTATAAGCTAACTACCACTATATTTATGATGGTGTTGGTATAAGTAAGTAACTGTAGTGAAGTAGTCTGGTCTTTAACACTGAAAGGGCCCGTGTGACGCTATTTTGTTAACGGTCTCCATTTTACAGGTTGCTGGGTCATTTGCAGTGTAAATGTTAGTTTTGTAACTTGACTCCTGGCTCCTGTTCCCCTGACCACCCCCACCGGTCAATCAGTATCGGCCTCTTCCTGCTTAGAGACCACCCACTTGTTCCTGGCACCCTGGAGTTATCCAATCAGCAAGTGAAGAGACACCTGGACTCATCCTTGTTCCACCCATCCCTTATCCCACTCCCCTTATTGTATTCCCTCCTCCCAACTTCCTTTCGGTACACTATAAAAATACCTCAGCCCCACGCCTCGGGGCCATCCAGATGGACCAGCCATTTAGGCGGGGCTGAGTGGTCCAAGTTTAAACTTGTAATAAATTCCACCCTTTGTTTTTGCATCGGTGATCCTGGTGTGAGTTTCTTCTGGGGGGGCACCCCAAAATTCGGGCACAACAACACCTAAGATCCTCTTCTGGCACCCTAGTGTGCTGCGGCACACCAGTCGATAATCATTGATCTATAGTGTTGGAATAGCTACTTTTGCCCTGTTGACTGTACACAATCATTGATGCTCTGTGCAGCTGAGATAAGATAAAACTTTGTTTACTCTTATCCATACATTCCTTTCTAAAATACATAAAACACAGACTGTATCATGTTCTTTTCTGCCTAAAAACTTTTTACGGTTCCCAACTGGATAGTTACATATTATCAAATATTTACATAGCACTTAGTATACACCAGGCACTGCTTCATGAGGTTATACATATATTAACTAATTTAATTACAAACAAAACAAAAATCATGAGGTGGATGGTATCATTATTTTACTCCCATTTTATAGCTGCAGAAAACAAGGCACAATGAAGTTAAATAACTCGGAAGAAGGCGGGATTCAAACCTTGCTCTTTGGCTGCAGAATTGGGACCTTTCATGTCTACATTATGCTGTGTTGCTAACCAAGGGTCTCTACTGAATGTAGAATCAAGTCAAAATCTTCTCAGCACACTGTCCACCTACACACTGTGTTGAATCAAGCTTTTAATTTCTGCCTATCTTCCATCTCTGGATCTATTGCAGCCTGTGGCTCACCACACTGGACAGCTTGTTTGTACTTTACTCAGGTTTTTCTCTCAGTCAGGGATATCCTTCTAAATGCTCTTCACCGTTTTACTTTTTTTTTTCCATCCACTTGTTCTAACAAAGATATATTGAGTCGTACTCTGTGCCAGGCGCCAGGCTTGGGTGCTAGGTTACCAGAGTAAGAAGGAAAATCCCTGTTGCAAGGGTCTTCTGTGAATGAGGGGCAGTCATAGTCCAGAACTAAATACACAATCTCTAGAATTCTCGGTTCTCTCTCCAGTCCCCAAATTCATCTTGGAACTCTCTTAACATTCCTGAAACTTTTACTGCCCTGTATTCCACCTGGTGATTAGTTGGGTATGTGTCCTCTGCTTCCTTTAGGGAAAGTGTGGGAATTGTAGAGGTCAATTCATCTATGGATTGAATAGACTTTAAAGAAATGCTTGCATTTATCTGAATGAATAGATGAAGAAAGTTAAAAAAATAACTGAATATTAGGGGGTGAGATGGGAAGGTGAGATTTTGTTTTTAATTATTTTACAAGACTATGTATCTATTGGGGATAGTCCAAATGGTTAACAACTAAATTAGAAATAGAAAGAGCACTAACCTTATTTATTCTTTCTCTAGCAGTAACTTTAGATATAAAGACTTTTGAATGGGCGAAAAGGATCCCTGAAGCCTGCAAAGATGTTAATTATAAGGAAACAGCAATTTACATTATTTATAAGGGAGCTATTTACATTACTTAGCCCTGTCAGACACAATAGCTGCACAGCTCCCTTCTTTCATTACAGGGGAAAGAATAATGCCAAGTGACAAGGGCATAGAAAAGATATTATAATGGCTGAATCTCATTACAAGGAAGGTAACACCTCTAAATGTTAAAAATGCCTCAAATTTAATTTAAAAGGAACAAAATGGAAACTTCCATTTTACCCCAGTGATGATTCAGAATATAACACCCATTTAAACATTCAGACAAGCTTCCCAAAACTACTGCAAGTTAAGCATTGTTAGGTTTAGTATGTGCAAAGAAGAAAATGACTAAGATGCGATGTTTCATAATTCAAGTATTTGAATTTAATTAGTCATATTTTCTTTTACCAGTGACTTTGAAATGTAAGTGTCTGCACTATAAAAAAATTTGCTTGTGAGAGCAGCCAGATTCGAAGATAAAACACCATTTAATCTGTTTTATTTTTATTTTCTTTCCTCCTCTCTGACCACTTTAATTTAATTTTACCCTGCTGTTTCACTTTCATCAATATAATAGATAGCACTCAGTGGCAAATTACATCAGCCTTTGATCTGAAGTGGACAAGTGTACTATGTGAGAACAAGGAAAAGATCAGAAGACAGAAAATTTACTAAGCTGATTGTTTTTTAAAAAGCCTACTAATATATGTATGTATTTTGGGGGGAGGGGAAATGTCCAGTGATGAATATTTTTCTCTGGGCCTATGTTCTTTAAAATCTTAAAATTTTTCTTGGTCACCTTGAATCAAGATAAAATCTTTGTCAATCAAAGGATGATATCTACTCCTGATTAGAGGAGTGGACATCTACAGTGAGGTGTCATTTCACGGCTTGCTAGGTAAGTCCTCGGCCACGATTACCTATCTCAATGAGCAAAATCATCTTCTCTCAAAGAATATTAGAGTATAGTACACATGACATATTGGGCCAGTCTCACAAATTAGCACATGCCCACAGAGTATGCAAGAAATTAGGTCAGACCCGAAAGAAATCAGCCTGTGGTCCAATAAGCCTTTTAATCTTAAATGTGAAATTGGGTTCCCAGGGTGTTAGGGGCACTACCTTTATTTGTGACAGAACTGGTAGCAACTTTCAGTATTAAAAACATACTTTTCTAAGCAATCAAATATTTCTGGTCCTTAGATACTTTTTGATACTGCATAATTTATAAGGAAAGCAGAGTCTCTATTATTTGGAAACTTGCACTTTAAATTAATGAATTCAACACTTACTGTTGCCCATAATATGAAGGGAAAGTAGATCTTCCTTGCTTCCAAGTATTTTCCTGGAGGCCTGTAGTTTCCCCATCAGAAACTTTAGAAAGTTTCCTAAAATTGCTGTTTAAAATGCAAAAGTATTTTAAAAGACAATACTTCGAACTACTAGTATGTATTAATGCCCAATATTTATGATTAAGAAAAATGCACACTAATTTAGAATGTAGCAATAATTAGAATAAGGCTGAAAGGCCAATAAATAGAATCATAACTGTTAGAGGCACAGACTATTGTCCCCACATTTTCAGACCTCAAGTTACAAATAGAGGAAAGAGATTGGATCCGTTCCATGTACTGTTCCTGGGAGACTGGTTCTAAGACCCCTGGAGGGATACCAAAATCTGTGTATGCTCAAGTTCCTTATATAAAATGGTGTAGTATATGCATATTACCTACACTCATCATCCTCCAGTAGACTCTAAATCGTCTTTAGATTACTAATATAAGTGCTATGTAAATAGTAGTGGTGATATTGTAAAATTTACGTATTTTTTATTGCTATATTGTTGTTTTCTTTCCTGAGTAATTTTGATCTGAGGTTGTTTGAAAGCTTTGGTTTTCTAAACTGAGAAATGGATATAGTAATAACATACTGTACAGTTGTTATGATGATCAAATGAGATAAATAAAATTATGTATCTTAAATGTTTAGAAGAATGCCTGACATGTTAATGCTCATCACTGTTATCGTTATTAATATTAACTGGCCAAAATGGGAAAAGAATATAGTCTGGATTTGTGATTGTAAATTGTTGGCTTTAATATTCGCAGGCTTTCTGTTCAGAATCTTCTTTCTATTTTCGTCTGCAAGAAACCTCGGGAGGTTTGGGCCTTTCCGCACTCGGTCTTTTCTACCTCTGCCCAGCAGGGGCCGCTGTGGTTCTCGGGAAGCTCGTGGTTGGATACGTGGTTGCTGGGAGACCGTCGCCAGGCAACCGCGTGTCCACTCACTCCAAGCGACCCAGGTCGTGTCAGTATGGCGGCGCAAGGCGCCACTTCGAGTTCTCCCTCAGACGAGTCCCCGGTGTCCAAGTCGCCTACCGAGTTGCCGCCCACCCCACCACCGACCTCGACCGCCTTTTCGAAGTCGACGGAGAGCCCCCCAGGTTCGCCGCTAGGGTGGGCCTGCCGCGAGGACTCGTTGCCTTTAGCCGTGTTTTATGGGCCTCTGGACGCTAAAAACCCACTCCTGGCCTCTTTCGAGAAGGACATCCGCGAGTTGTTAGGGTTTATGAAAAAAAAGAAGGCTTCAGCGACAACGGAGCAACAGCAGCAGGAGCTCCGGCGGCGCTGGTAAGGGAGGCAGGGCGCCGGCCGGGCGGGGGAGGATGCAGGCGGCGGAGCCCGCGGGGCTTGGCTGGAGGGCCCGGGGTCATAAAGGTTGAGAGGTGGAGATTCGTTGCTCTTAACACTTTTAACTCCTGGGAGATGTTATATCTGGGCTTCCAGTTCAGGTCAAAATAAAAATCAATCCAGAAACAATTCATAACGCACCTCGTGTACGGTTTCTGAGCGTCTCCGTCTTGCTACTCTGTGCTAATAAAGTTTTGGCCCACTCAGGGATTTAACAACTTTTCACGTTTGTCTATGAGGTTTTGTATATGGAGAAAATGGGGTGACTCTGAGGTAGCTTAGGTTCTTGCAAAAGTTCTTGACATGGTGAAGTTTGTCATAGGCACTTTAATTCCGTTTTCTATTGTTATTAGGATTACAACTAACTTTTTCTTAATTTTGTGACTCATTCTGCACATCTGTTTCCTTTGGGGGGGGTTTATTACAATGTTACTAATATTACCACAGCCTGCAAACTACCAGTTTTTAAGGTTCTTTCCCATTTTATATTAATATCTTTCTTTTCTGGTCAAATACATTGCAAACTGAACAGTTACAAATGTTGATAAGTGGGCTCGGCGCCTGTGGCTCAACGGGCTAAGGCACCAGCCACATACACCTGAGCTGGTGGGTTCGAATCCAGCCCGGGCCTGCCAAACAACAATGACGGCTGCAACAACAACAACAACAAAAAATGGCCAGGCGTTGTGGCTGGCGCCTGCAGTCCCAGCTACTTGGGAGGCGGAGGCAAGAGACTTGCTTGAGCCCAGGAATTGAAGGTTGCTGTGAACTGTGATGCCATGGCACTCTATCCAGGGTGACAGCTTGAGGCTCTGTCTTAAAAAAAAAAAAAAAAAACAAATGTTGAAAAGTGGCAAAGAATACCGGTATAGTGAATAGTTTTAATTTTCATGCATTTAATATAAAGATAGTTTTAACATATTTACTATTCATTTATTCATTTAACAACTGTTTGTTGAGCACCTACTGTATATCAGGTACCATTGTGGGAACTGGGAAAATGTAATGTTAAGAAAACATGTAAACATCTTTATCTTCACGGAGTATATAATTGTGAGTATAGACAGTCACTAAACAAATGTGTAAGCAAATAATTTTACAAGGAGATGAATGCTAGGTTGAAAAATAGAACAGAGAATGGGGATGGAGGATGTGGGATGAACGCTGCAATTTTAAATGGAGCGGTGTGGAACATGGTCGGGGAAGGTCAGGCAAAGTGGCTTTAAGAAAGATGAGAAAAAGATGTGGGAGCAATTGATGAGGTTTTCTAGGAAAAGAGGTCACACAGGAAGAAAGGCAAATGGGAAGTACCTGGGAGTAACTTTGTGATTGTGGGAAGAGTAAGAGGGACAGAGATCGAGTTTGCTTTTATATATATCGAGATGTAATTCAACATCCAGCAGAGCTATTATGTAGATAGTTGGACTTTTGACTCTAGAGGTCAGAGGAGATATACATTTGAGATTCATCAACTGTTAATGATATCTAAATCATGATACTTGATGAAATAGCTAAGGAAGTGAGTGAGGTGCAAAAAGGGAGAGTCCAAGGACTGAGCCCTGGGATGCTCCCTGTGTTGACATGTAGGGATACTAAAATCAACAGAGGATAAGAACAAGTAGCCAAGGAGGTGGAAGAAAAACCAGCAAATGCCTGGTGTACTGGAATCAGGTAGAGGAAATGTTTCAGGGAAGAAGAAGTGACCATCTGTGGCAAATCCTGACCAAGAACTGATAAGGGAGAGCACATTCCATACCTAACCTATATATACTTATGTTTAAACAGTTTATGGGTTTGTGCTTTATCTTCCCATCTCCACAATCAGCTTCTAGTCCAAACCACTACCATTTCTCATCATCTTTGCAGGCACTCTCCCTCAAATTTATCCTTCCCAGAACTCTCAGAATGATCTTTATAAATAAACCACCTACTCTGATCTCAAGTCTTTCTTTCTTTTTTTTTAATTTTTTTTTCCTCCAGTGGTAAGGTTCCTGGTAGAGAGAGAGAACTCAAGTGG
>CAUYON010211425.1:0-10813 GCA_963573935.1 Arctocebus calabarensis
TATATAGTGATCAAGGAAATGCCATGAAGGATATCTGTAACAGTATGATCAAAATATTTCTGAATGTATATGAATCGTGCCCTGTGATTGCACCAATGTACATAATTATGATTCAATAAAATTATTTTAAAAAAAAAAGAATGAACAAAGATAAATACATTCAGAAAAGAAAACAGATGATTATGAAAAAATTTTGTTGTATTTGCATTTCTTGATTCATTTGTGGCTATACTGAACTTCTTTTTTATGGTTATTCGTCTTTCTAAAAATTATGCTTTTGTTTCATTTTTATTTCATTTGGTAAATCATTTTATTTCATGGCTATCACTCAGCAGGTCACTTATTTTCAAATACTTATTGAATATCTACCCTACATCAGGTATTTTGCCATATGCTAGAATTACATTAGTGAAAAAAGAGTTTCAATTTATGCTTTATGAAATTTATAGTCCTGTGTAGATAACATTGAACAGATAATGTCGAGTGAAATGAGAAGAGAAGTTTTCTTTCACAGCACATAACCAGAAGACCTATCCTAATCTGGAAGTTTGAGAAGGACTTCCCCGGGGAAGAGACTAAGAGACAAAAATTTAAATAAACAGTAACTAGAAAGGGAAGTGCCTGTGGCTCAAAGGAGTAGGGCACTGGCCCCATATGCCAGAGGTGGTGGGTTCAAACCCGGTCCTGGCCAAAAACAAACAAACAAAAAAAAAAAAAAAAAAACACTAGGTAAAGGGAGAAGACTGGTAACGACATATTCAACAGCACTAAGGTAATGAAAATATTTTCTATTGTTTTAAGGAGTTCATAGGGTTCATAAGGTATGTTAGAACTCTACATATTAAGTGCATTCATCTTTAATGCCATTGTTATAAATGTCATTTGTCCTTTTCCTTATACTCTAATATATGGCAGTTTAATTTATAGTTGTTTTATTTTACATCCATACAAATTATAACAAATGGCTCTTTGTTTTTTTTGTGTGTGAACTTTATATACTGTATGTAACTTGTCTTTATTTCTGCTAAAAAACCTAATATTCTCCAGCCCAGAGATGTGTGACATCCACTTTATTCAACTTAACCACCTCCTATGGTTGAAACTGTTCTCTCATTTTTCTTTCTCTATTACCACCACTGTCATCAATGCAGTGACTGTTAGCTATTGCTGTGTAACAAACTACTATAATACCATATGGCTTAAAGCAGCAAGAATTTCTCATTGCTCAGAAGTCTGTAGGTTCCTAGGGTAGTTCTACTGATCTGAGCTTGGCCGGCAGGGCTCACTCATATCTGAAGTTAGCTAATATCATCTGGGCCTCTGAGATGCCAGAGACCTCAGCTTGGACAACTTGGCTGACTCACATTTGTTGCACGTAACCCTTGTCCTCCACCTGGCCAACCTAAACTTTTTACAGTTTAGGCAGGTCTCCAAAGGGAGAGCAGATGTGTGGAAAGTCTCAGCATGCATTAAACTGGTGCAACATTATTCCTACCACATTCTGCTTGCCAAAGCAAATCACAAAACCAGCTACTCAAGACTTATCTCTTCATGAAAAGAAATATAATACAAGGTCAGAGCATGAATCCAAGAGGTGGTAGATAATTGGGACTTAGTTTACAATCAACCTACTATAACTACCAACTGGAATTTTTGTTTCCCTATTTTTATTTAGCTCCTCCACCTCCTCCTCAAAGCCCAGTCCAAACTCATTGACTTATTTTCTTACGCTACTCACTCCACTACTTATTTTCCTGAATGCTACACCAAATGTTTTCTGTCCTTTTTTCATTTAATCCCCACAACAAATAGATGAGGTGGGTATTATTATTTTGTCCATTTTGCAGTTAAGAAAATCTTTTTCTGAGACTAACTTTTCTTTAAAACTCATAGATAGAGTGTTAGAGCCTAAACACAAATACAAATATAACGTAGAAGTTTGTGATTTAAATGTGAGTTTTTGCCTACTTAAAACTGTGTTATGGAAAACATTTGTAACCTTGTAATATTCCAATTTAAACAAAGCTAAAGTTGAATATAAAATGATGTATTGTGGAAAACCGTAAAAATGTTATATTAAAGCAGAGTAGCTGTATTTCATTTAATGCTAAATGAAATAACATTTTAAATTAATTTATATCATATAAACAGATGCAGAGGTTATCTACTCTGGTAGTCTGCAACATTGAAAATGCTACTTATTCGTTCACTTTCTTCCTACAATTTGAAGTAAAACTACATTATTCAGTTTTTAAGAAAGGCTTTAATATGTTTCACAGCCGTGTATTGAGAGACATCCCTGCTCTCAAAGTGATAAGGGAAGGTCAGTCTTGTTTCTACAATGTATTTCAATTCACTGAGATCAGAAATCAGGGCTTTCATACCTGTCCAGATCTCCTGTGCTTATCCCAGTGTGAAGGATGACGAACATAATTGTAGAACCAGAGACTCTTGCAGGGCATTTGTGTTTTATAAGTGAGAAGCACATCCACAGAAGTGTGACTGACACCAAACCACCTGAATAAATGGTAACAGATTCTGGACGAAACACAGCTCCACTTCCTCTCAGGTCAGAACTTCCTCTCCATCTTATAGCATTTTCTTCCCTTTCCATATACAGTGGTATAGTTTTTTTTTTTTTTTTCTTTTCCTCTCACTCATAAACTTGCCAGAATCAGTGCTCCTGGGAGCACTGAAGCAAAATGTGCTTATTTACTTTTATTTTTTGTACCGTTTTCCTTCTTTTTTTATGATCCTAGCTTCCAACTGTGTGGCAGAAACACATAAAAACTGGCATAAAAGTAGGAAAATGTGCCCCAAATGCTGTATTAACTGTGAATAAGTTTAAATGCCTCCAAACAGGGTCTGGTCTCCTATCTGTCAGCTTCCAAAGAGGCTCATCCTGAAGTTTTCCTTCCATCTACAATACAGGGAACAGAGTGTGGGATAAAGATATGACCACCTGGTCAATGGCATCCCAACAAATCATTGCATGGGCTCAGGCAGCTCTCACATCCATGGGCAGATAGGGAGCAACAAAAAAGTGGGTCTGTAATACACATACTGTCTCGAGAAACATTTGCAAAAATATTTGTTTTTATCATTACTAGGTTCCCAGTGGGCCCAGAGCAACAGATTTTCAGGTAGAAGTCAATATATACTAAAGTCACAAACCCTTTTTGTTTAGGAAATTTGAAAAAGACACATTATCATTGCAACATGCAATCTCTCTCTTAGCCTCCATTCTCCTATCTTCAGTCACCCTGTGTAACACCCCATTGCCCCATCTGAAACTCTCTCATACATTCATACTCCCCTCAGTGATGTCATGACGTCAACCCAGGGCTCATGAATCCACCCTCCTTCGGGCCCTGCTGCCCTCCAGCCTGCATCTCTCTCTTCTTAGCTGTATCTCATCCCTTCCTCGGGGAAGCCATGCTCTTTCTTTCTTTCCAGGTCTTCACACATGCTGTACCTTCTGCAGGAAACATCCCATCTTCCCATTCCATCTTTCTTCCTGGAAATTTTGAGCCACAAGCTAGATGGAAACTTTTGGAGGCTGAGTGACATTAAGTTCTCACTATCTTCCACTGGGTTCTGCCCTATGATTCCAGAGCACCCTGAACCCCTTTTATCATAGCCCTGCTTCTGTTTGTATTATTCAATATGTATATTATAACTGAGGCTATACAAGATAGACAATTTGTAAAATATTCCAAATTAGATCTTAATGTGTCTCTCTAGCACCTTACATGGTGTTAGAGATCAGGATAGATTATTGGTTATGGTAGTAAATTATATGTGTTCAACTCCTGGTTCTATCAATTATTAGCTATATAAATTTGAGAAAACTATTTAGCCTCTCCTAACCTCAGTGTCTTCATCTGGGAAACAAGAATAATAGTAAGATCCACTCACTGGATTATGTTGAGAACTACACACTAATTCATGTAAATGTCTTAGTACAGTGCCAATTCTATAATAAGTCCTCAAATGTTAGCTGTTACTACTCAAGATGCTTAATGAACAAATGTATCAAATGGATGAAAAGCTAAAATATCTCCCCCAAGTCTTCATGAACTTACCCACTAACACTGGATAATCACTTACCCTTTTCTAGGTTTTAATTTCTTCATCAGGAACATGAGAACACTCAGCAAAATCATCTCTAAGGGTCCATAAAGAGATAAGCAAGAAACTGTTCCAGGCAGAAGTCACTGGTAGTTATGTTAATTAATTTTATCTCCCCAGGAGCCTTTCCCATAGATTGGTGATTTGACAAAGGAGAAAAATAAAGCCTAGGGAGGTAAAGTGACTTGCCTAAGGTATTATAGACAAATGGAGGAACTAAATCTAATACTTGAATTTGATAACCCAAAGTTAATTTTTCATCTTTATTATGTCAGACTTTATATTTCGAGCAGTAGGTTTTCAATCTTTGTCACATAATATTGCATGTTGCAAAATAAGAATTTTAAGATCATACATGTTTAGAGCTGCAGTGAACTTTAAACTTATTCTAATTCTAGAATAAGTACCTGAGACTCAAAAGGTGAAATGAACCCAAGGTCACCCCAGCCAGCTCTGTGGGCTATCTCTTAAGGGGAAAACAAACCTTTGATGGGCCCTTCTTGGCTCAAGGTCTCAGTTTTTCTAGAATCTAAATTCTTCTTCATATGATATCTCCTTTGATTAAGGATCAATTAAGCATAACCAACTAAGCAGACAAAATCATTTGAAGTGAGTTTTTTGTAATTGGCAGTTGGTGCTATTAAGCATGAACTTAAAGAGGCCCATTATGTGGATCATAGGTAGCCCTCAATGACCTTTCCATTAAACATTAATCTTTCTTTTTATTTATCCAGAAATGTTTGAGTGCTTGCTATGTACTAGGTCCCATTCTAAATGCTCAAGACACTGAAATAGATAAACAGAAAAGTCTCTTATTTATCATAATCAGCTCAAATGTATTTTATCATTCATTATCTAGTTAAAGTCTTTGGCTACTCCAATTCATTTTAAATATGTTACTTAAAGGGTCAGACAATGATTTTAAAAGCTTGATATTTGTGGGATCAAGTCATATATGGAGATGCTTAGTGGTTAATGGGTTGGCTGATTATACCTCAGTACAAAGCGTAGGTCAGCAGGGAAGCCCCATATGGGGCACTGGGTTTTGTTGTAATCCAGGCCCATAGATGCTGTCCCTGCTCCCAACCAGTCACAGGCTGCTGATCTTAAGGGAAGGTGGGTCAGCCCTTTTCAAAGACACACTTAGCAGAGTCCATCTCATGTAATCTTAACCATACACTCAGTCAGCTTCATGGACTCCCTTTATTAATGGTGTTTGTGATGATATCCTCTTTGAAATCTGAGTTGAAGAGGACCTATATAACCCATATCATGAACTGGGGAATCTGTGTTTCAGAAATGGAGAAAGATTTTATCCAACAGTATGTTGTGAGGTAAGTCAGAAATAGAGACAGGGTCTCCTGATTCCCTGTGATCTCTGCTACAAATATAGCCCTCCAAGTAAACCTAAGAAATAGACAGAGGGAGAAGATGTCTTTATTTTATAAATAAAAACAATGAGAGCTGAGAAGGGAAGTGGCTTGCCCAGGATCTGATGCCTGGGAAGCCACCAAAATGTGTCCAAACTGAGGCTACCTAACTCCAATGATATACCCCTGTTAAGAAGACCAGATGATAATATGCAAGCCCAGAAAATAGTGCCAGAAAGGTATTAATCTTAAAATAGTGTAGCTAAGTTGTAGATACAGAGTAGTGGTTTCCGGATTCACCCAACTGGAGTTCAATTTCTGATACTACTACCTCCCATCCATATATTCCCTTACCTTGTAATCTTTCTACATAAGAGACCTTGAAACTACATGGGGAGAGAGAAAGAAAGAGAGAGCGAGGGATTTGCTGAGCCCCTCTCTCTAGCCACCCCCACCAAGGATCTAGGCATGTGAACAAAATCATCTTGGACCCTTCAGAATTTCAACACTTCCAACTAAATACCAGAAGAATTGCCAATCCAAGCACTGCACAAATTCCTGACCCTCCAAATTCTGAAACATAATAAAATGGTATGATTTTAAGCCATTACTCTTAAGGATAGTTTGTCATGCTTTAGTAGACAACCACAACACCCTTCTATTCTCATTACCATTGCATGTGGAATATAGTAGACCCTCAAAAAATATCTTTTGAATGATACACATAGGGGCAGCCTAGAGAAAGAGAAGAATAATTAACTTGTGCTGAATGCCTACCCTGCGCCATGAGCTACACTATTCACAACTTTATGAGGGGTGTTTTCTATTGTCTTCAATTTATAAATGTTGAAACACAAGGATAAACACATTAATAACTTGCTCAAGAAGGCCACAGAGCTGGGAATAGAAAAACTGAGATTGGATTCCTATTGTTCTCTTAGCCACTATTCTATGCTGTCTGCAGAAAGTGAACCTCAACAGAGAAGGGTATATTTGAGTCCTCGTGGTTGGGAAGAGAATATATGTGTCATACATGTACCAGATGTATTTAAGAAATAAACGGATACATGGATTTGAGGCAGGCATCAATCAAGCTGATTGCACTCTTTCTTCCAAGATTCCTTTGGTCATTAGCTCAAATCCTGGAGCCAACTGAGGTGTGGGCTTTGTAGTCAGACCTGGTTTCAAATAATGGCTCCATCACATATTTCTTATTCAGTTTTGAATGTTATTTAGCCTGAGTGCCAGCTTGAGAAATTAAAGTGGGGCTAATTTTTCCAATTGAATAGCAGGTGCCTTTCATAGCTGAACTATATGGAAGAGGGTCAGGTGGGATGATTGTGCTCTTATCATCCCTCTAAGACTGTTTTCAGTCTCATCTGTCCCATGAAACCTCACCGAGGAATAATGAATGATTCCTTGCTGTCCTGTACCCCTCTTTTATCCATATCATTCTTTTACTGAGTAGGTATTTGCTGTACACTTACTCTGGGCCAGTTGCTAGAAACATGGTAGCCCTTGCCCAGAGGGGACTTAGAGTTGAGAAAAGAAGATAACCATAGGAGAGGACAAAGCACTTTGTGTACTCTTTTCATTTGTGTCTGCCTCCTAGTCAGTTCAATAAACTTACAAAAGGCAAATATTTTTTATGTCTACTCCTGTCCATTTCCAGTGCGGCCTCCCTGGTCCATGCAACCATTCTCTCTTGTCTGGTAAACAATGGTCTTCTAACTGGTCTCACTGAATTTTCTTTGGCCACCAACCAATTCATTTCTCAGTATAGCAGCCAGTGATATTTTTGTAAGGAAACTTGAATCAATCATTCCCCTTGTTTAAAATTCCCCACTTACTTAGTGGCTCTCCTTTCATTCGGGGGATAGTATGAAACCTGTGGCACAATGTGAAAGGTCTCTTGTGGTCCTACCCTGGCTGTGTCCTCCAGATTTGCTCTGTAGGACTCCTGCCGGGTCATGCCCCCACTGTAGTTCTGTACCTTCTATGTTCCATATCCCATTTTCCCTGGGCCAACTGTCTAGATCTTTGTCAGGGAGTTCAGAAAGCTCAACAGGGCTGACTCAGTAATTTTGCCAAAAGTTGGTTCTTGAAGGAGATAGGTACTCATTCAGAATGTTTTATAGAACCTTAAACTTTGAGAGCAGAAAAAGACAGCACATCTGACCCCTTCCCCAGAAGAAACTGAGGATGAGAGATAAGGTACTTGCCAAAGATTACAAAGTGATAAAGTAGTATAAGAATAAGAATGTATATGAAATTATTACTTTTTCTCTTCTGAAAGGTTTGAAATAGACTCTGCATTTTCTCAGATATGCATACTGCCCTTGGTTGTGGTATAAACATCATGGGCAAGTGTTGAGGTCTAAGCCTTGGGTTTCAGTGCTTTGATTTGCAGTTCAGACACGACCTGACAATTAGTGGCCACTACTTTTTTGAGTGTTGAACTAGCTGAAAATGAATCCTTTTCAGACAGGAGGAAAAATAAATGATGAATGAGCATATACGGAAATACTCAGGCACATTACTAACCAGGGGAATGCAAATAAAAGTAACAGAATGCATTTTTCATATGTCAAATCAGCAAATATTAAAAAAGATGAATCACACCCAAAGTGTAATCTTTTGGGTGCAGAGAACAGTACTGTTAATAGGAATGTAAATCAGGAAAACCTTTTGCAAAATCTGTTGTTAAAAGCATAAAACCCTTTGACCAAGAAATCCTACTTACAGAGCTCTGTTCCACTGAAGTACTCTTGTAAGATTCTGCGATGTTTATAAGGTGATTCACTGAAAACTGCATATAATAGTAAAAAATCAGAAGCAACTTTCAAATCCCTCATAGGGTACTACATGAATTAGGGTACATCCAGTTCATGGATTAGATACAAGAAGTTGTCATAAGGATGGCTGGAGGTACCAGCAAGTTTAAAGGAAAAAGAAAAGGCAGGATATATGTACCAATAAAAAGATCATATATATTAAAATGACGAGTGAAGGAATAAGTAAGTGGATGTTTTGTGTTTTGTTTTATGTATTTGTGTTTATGTTTTTGCAAGAATAGAAATGCCTTCTGTATTAAAAAAAATTAAAGCTTTAAGAGTAAAAAGGAAGAGGATTAAAGAGGATCTCAATCCTCTGCCTGAGTTTGATTTAGTTGTTCTGCCTATTCGGAAAGTGCAACTGCTGGAAACCCAAGGAAAAGTCTTGATGAGACATCTAATGCTTATAACATACTGCCACGTGTGGGGGAAACCTGCTGATTTCAGCAGTTAGAACACCAGGAGAATAGCTGATTGGAAGATCAGAACCAGCTTGCAGTGTGTAAATTGGCAGAAATGCAGGCCAGGCAATGTACACAGACATGTTGTTGGATCTTTCATACCTAGGGATGACAGCAGCACAGTCTGTAAACACAGTTCTTGCGAAGTCCTCTTTCCTACATCCCTAAATAATGAATGTGCGCCCCCTGTGCTCACCTGCCCAGTTCTCTCAGATTTAGAGGGTGTAACTGAACACCACCTGAATAGGTTTTTTATTGCTGCTGTAACAAATTATCACAAATTTAGTGGCTTAAACCAATGACACAATTCATTGTATTATGGTTCTGGAGGTCAGAAGTCTAAAACGAGTTTTAGAGGGCTTGATTCAAGAGGTTGGCAAAGCTAAATTCCTTCTGGAGGCTTTAGTGGAGAATTCATTTCTTGCCTTTCCCAGCTTTGAGAAGCCGCCCACATATCTTAATTCCAGGATCCATCACTCCAGATTCTGTGTGTGTTGTCACATCTCCTCTCATATTCTGACCCACCTGCCTCCCTCAAATGATATAAACTCTCCATTTAAAAATCCTTAACCAGACTCAGTGCCTGTGGCTCAATGGGCTGAGGCACCAGCCACATACACCTAAACTGGCGGGTTCGAATCCAGCCTGGGGCTCGCCAAACAACAATGACGGCTGCAACCAAAAACTGGCCGGGCGTTGAGGCAGGCGCCTGTGGTCCCACTTACTTGGGAGGCAGAGGCAGGAGACTTGCTTGAGCACAGGAATTGGAGGTTGCTGTGAGCTGTGATGCCACAGCAATCTATCCAGGGTGTCAGCTTGAGGCTCTGTCTCAGAAAACAACAACAACAACAAAAGTCCTTAACCAAATCACATCTGCAAAGTGCTTTTTGCCATCTAAATGTCCATATTTTCAGGTTCTAGGAATTAAAACATAGACATTATTTTGCAATACCACCTGATCTGTTAAAAGAACCACAGTGATGAGCAGTGTGACCCAGAAGAAGGCACATTTACTCTCACAGCAAAAATTGAAATTGGGAACCACTGCTTTCCTTATACTGCCTCAAGGGAGAGGTTGGGATAATTCGGAGAATGTCAAAATTGAAGATCTTTATGCTGTCTTAGAAGAGTATCTGAGACTTACTGGTGACAGCATGAATGATATTACCAGTAATGTTATCAATTTTGATTCTCCTCCATTTCTAGTTCTGTTGTTATGAGTGAAAGGACTATTGCTTTAGCCCCTAGCTGAGGTTTTTCTTGCAGTCATTACTATGAATGCTCATTACCGTTATTTTTTCCCTATTTGTGGGCATTTTAGAAGGAATTGAATCATTAGCTGTATAGTAACATAAGACATCCCCCCCATAAAGTCACCTCCCATGCACAAAATTGATGATGCTAAAAGTTCTCCAAGTTATCAATGTCCCAGAAAAGAGTGTGAATGAGATCCAGAACTACTGTGGCACAAATGCAGGGTATACATAAAGTTCCTGTGCAAATTATAGTATATATTTAGTATATAAATATATATATTTCATATAAATATAGTGATAGAAAAAGAAAATAGTAAGTATATAAATATAGTATGTAAATATAGTATGGTAATAGAAAATAGAAAAAAGAGTAATAAAAGAAAAAAGAACTGACAAATTATAAGGTTGAGTAAAAGACACTACTGCAAATGTTAGTAGAATGGAGCTACTGATGTGTAGTGTTTTTGTTGCATCCAACATTAACCTGTGATGCTATATCCTGGGTATCCCCTAAATAATAGCCCTTTATATGCCCATTTTCTTAAATATTCAGTATACAGAAGGACTTTTATCATCCTCTGTGATTTCTTTCTCTGTGCCTGTCTTAAGATGTTGACTGAGACTCTTACCCTATCATACAAGAAAGAAGAAAAGAAAGAAGGAAGGAAGGAAGCTGAGGTTGGATCACTGCCCAAGTGTAAACCCAGTCAGTTACTGGTCAAGTGAAGATTTGGACCCATGCACTTTGGGTCTAGAGTCCG
>CAUYON010211427.1:0-12761 GCA_963573935.1 Arctocebus calabarensis
AAGGAAATGCCATGAAGGATATCTGTAACAGTATGATCAAAATATTTTTGAATGTATATGAATCGTGCCCTGTGATTGCACCAATGTACATAATTATGATTCAATAAAATTATTAAAAAAAAAAAAAAAAAAAAAAAAATAGGTATACATTTATGGCACCCTCTATATATAGATTGTAGAAGCTTCATTCTCACTTATTTTTAGTTTTACAAATACGTGTGAAGCAAAATTCAAATTATTTTTCCTGTTCTTGAGGGATTCACCATCTCACTGTAACTAATTTAGAAGAAAATACACCACTTTTCTATTTATCACAATTATTTCTCTCTTAGCTGTAAATTACCTTCAATCCAAGTATGTAATGAGACTATTTACTAAGTAGTTTACTTGTAGGTGGATCAGAAAAAGATTGTAGGAAATCAGTACCTTCCTAACAGAATTTTTCTCTAATATTATTTTAACTTAAACATATAAAAGAAAATCACATCTTGGACATAAATCTGGTCTTTTCATATAGGAGGATCCCTAAACTTTCAAATCTGGTTTTGTAAAATGGCTCTCACACAAAAGCAGATCAGTATTCCTGAGGGGAGGGGTAGAGGGAAGACTGAATTACAATAGGTGTATGGAAAAACTTGTAGAGCTGACAATTCCACACCCTGATCATGGCAGTGGTTTCCTGGGTATATACATTTGTCAAAACTCATCAAATAGGAGGGTATAAGTGAATGTAATTTATTGTATGTAAATAAAGATCAATAAAGTTGATATATAAAAAATGGCTTTAACAAAAGCCAACTGCTTTAAGATGCAAGTATAAACTCTCACTTCCTCCTACCGTGGTTCTCAATCTTCCTAATGCTGCAACCCTTTAATACAGTTCCTCATGTTGTGGTGACCCCTAACCATAAAATTATTTTTGTTGCTACTTCATAACTGTAATTTTGCTACTGTTATGAATCTCAATGTAAATATCTGATATGCAGGATGTATTTAAGCGACCCCTGTGAAAGGGTCGTTTGACCCCCAAACGGGTCACGATCCACAGGTTGAGAACCACTATCCTAGAAGTTTGGCTGCTTGGTCTTTCCTATAGTGTTGGAAAATGCCTTTCTAATATCTTAATTAAAAGAAGAGGAGCTACTTGTAACCTACAAGGGAATGGGCCTAGGTTTGGAAATTTGTGTTTACCCTAGCACCTCAAGGTATAGGATTTTTGACAAGGGGCTTAAAGTGTTTCTTTATTTACCTTCTAGAAGCTATCTGGCTGAGGACTTTATCATTTTAAGTATTTGAAATGACAATCGTTTACAGGGTATTTCCTAGGAAGTGTTGAAAACATAAACTTTGCCAATTCAAATGTCTAAATCTACTGCCATAGCTTAATGGAAATATTTTTGGATATCCTGATTTGCACATCTCCCTCTATGTATGTACTCTGGGGTAAATCTGTTACTTCAATTCACCTGGCCACAGGAAAGTGCCAGTGATTAATTATGTTTATAGGCGGATGCTTGCAATCAGCTTCACAAATAAGAATGATAAAACTAGACCTGGCAGAGTTCACTGAAAAACCAAGTCTTAATGTCTTCCTAATAAATCACACATTTCAATAGCAAGAGCCAAGCACTCTCCAAAACAAAGTGAGTGACAAGACTTATTAATTAATCAAGTACAGAAATTTAGTTTCATACCATCTTTCTCACAACCACCTTGCCAAGAAAACCTCTGCATTCCCAGCTATCATTTCCTTAGTATTGAAAAGTAAATTTAGGCCAAGCTTGGTGGCTCACGCCTGTAATCCTAGCACTCCAGGAGGCCGAGGCGGGTGGATTTCTAGAGCTCAGGAGTTGGAGACCAGCCTGAGCAAGAGCGAGATCCCATATCTACTAACAGAAATAAAAAAGTAAATTTTAAAACTTTGTGAATATTACAAATTATTTTGATTAGGATGTCTAGGGAACATTTTATGACTTAGAATATGAGTAACATCCAGAGAGTTTTTATGTGGGTAAATATAAATTATATAAGCAATAAAGTACCCACAGCAAAGACTTATTAATTACTCTTTTCTTTTTCTAGGTTTTACTGCATCAAGAAAACAGTCCAGGCTCGGTGCCCACAGCTCAGTAGTTAGGGTGCCGGCCACATGCACCAGGGCTGGTGGGTTCCAACCTGGCCCGGGCCTGCTAAACAACAATGACAACAACAACAACAACAAAATAGCCAGGCATTGTGGCAGGTGTCTGTAGTTCCAGCTACTAGGGAGACTGAGGCAAGAGAATCGCTTAAGTCCAAGAGTTTGAGGTTGCTGTGAGCTGTTTCACCAAAGCACTCTACTGAGGGTGACATAGTGAGACTCTGTCTCCAAAAAAAAAGAAAATAGCCCACATGTGTCTTCTATCTGTGCATTCAATATCTACAGTAGTTACAAAATGAGGTGCAATAAACTTCAGTGTTTGAAATACAGATGAAAATCCATTGTAAGAGAAATACAATGAAATATAGGAACCTGGAAAAAAACAGCCACTTACTGACAATGCACATATTCATTAGCAGGCAATAAGGAAGAACAGGAGCAAAAACTACTTAAAAACATACCCCTAGGCAAGGGTACAATTTTCTACAATAGTAAGCCCTTAGCAATGAGTATTTCAATAATGAAATACTCATTATTTCACATAGCTTTAGCTTTAGCTGGGGCCCTGGCTGTAAAGAAGGGATAATTGTATGTTAACAGGTTTACACATATATAATCTCTGTGCATATTTTGTTTAATTCAAGTCTGTCAATGAAATTTCTGTGTAGAGCAGCAGTTCTCAACCTGTGGGTTGCAACCCCTTTGGGGGTCGAATGACCCTTTCACAGAGGTTGCCTAGAAACATCCTGCATATCAAATATTTACATTACGATTTATAACAGTAGAAAAATTACAGTTATAAAGTAGCAACAAAAATAATTTTATGGTTGGAGGTCACAACATGAGGAACTGTATTGAAGGGTCACGGCATTAGGAAGGTTGAGAACCACTGGTGTAGAGTGACAGCAAACTCTTCTCACTCTACACCTGGCCTAGAGATCAGTTTCTCTGCTCATCTTGAGCTGAAAAATAGTCCTGACCCAGCCAGGGTGGGGGTAATTGTAACACTGGCAAACAGGGACAAGGGTAAAATACAGTGGCAGATGAGTATGATAAGGACTATGGATATAGGGGGAGCCTGAGAAAAGGAAAGGGGGGCAGAATCAGATGGACTGAACAGTCACCCTGATAATGAAACAGACACATGTAAATGAGACACAATAAGAGAGCAAGCTACACAGCCATAGAAAGAAATGAAGAGGAGCAGGGAAAAAAATAGAAGGAAAGCTAAAGAACTTAATTTTTTAAGAGTGGCAGATTAAAAAAACAAGTGTGTGTGTGTGGGGGGGTGTTAGTGATACTACACTGCCACCATTTGCTATAATTTAACTTCCTACCTTACTTTGGAAGCAGATGCAATCTTTAAAATCTCTTTCCCACAATTTCAACATATATCTCATTTTATAGAGGAAAAAAAAATTTTCATGAAACAAGAGCCCTAACTGTGGTCTTCAAGGCTATCATGTCTAAAGATTCTAAAAGTTCCTATCATTTTCGTACCAACAGGCATACTAAACATGCATTGGTAGTTAGTACTTCCCCCATAGGCCAAGGAAAATTAAACTGAGGGCTAGATTTACCCAAGAGGTGCCCTATCAGTAATGTTAAACTTCAGTAAAGCAAATAATATGAAAAATTCCTGTACCACTCACAATTCTATTGATCACTTTCTGAAATTAGGAAATACACAGCTGGCCTTTTGGTATCCTTTAGTATAGTTAATATATTTTTACCATAAAACCTTATTCTTTTGAAGCCACCAAAAAGTTCTTAACTATGAAGAATTTTTCATTAGGAAATAAAAATTTGCCTACCATGGAGAAGACCTAAATATTTAAGCAAGCACTCTGACACTAACACATTTTGTGACCTTGGAGCAGGTGCTTGACCTTTTATGAGTCTCAGTTTCTTTGTCTATAAAATGAAGGGGGGTGAATACCAACAGCCCCATCTAGCATTGAAATTATATGACTCACATTGGAGGAGGAGAAATTTGAAGGAGCAAAAACTACTCTTTACACTTCCTTAGACAGCTGCCAGGAGGCCAGAGCGTAGTTATCTAATTCCCTGGTAGCTTTCTCTTTTCATGCATTATGACCATGACTTCTCTCTAGAGACGCAGCAATCATTCAGAAAATCTTTACATTTAAAAGTTGAAGCGTTTGCAATGGACTGAGTCCACCATTCCTCCAATGTGCATCAGAGAAAAATAAGGTGGGAAATCGCTTCTCTAGATCACCCTAATCCTACTCACTATCTGAAAGCAAGCACATGAAATATCCTGTGAAAGGACCACCTAGCTATGACCAGTCCACCTGCAGAACCATAAGAAGTAATAATAAAGTGATATTGTTTTAAGCCAAAAAAAAACCTGCTGTACTTTTAACTTTTTTTTGAGCCCAAGTCTCAGTCACCCTTGGTAGAGTGCCCTGGTGTCATAGCTTACAGAAACCTCAAACTCATGAGCTCAAAAGATCCTCTTGCCTCAACCTCCCACGTAGCTGAGACTATAGGCATCTGCCACAATGCCCAGCTAGTTCTTCTATTTTTAGTAGAGATGGGGTCTTACTCTTGCTCAGGCTGGTCTCAACCCCGTGAGCTCCAGCAATCCACCCACCTTAGCCTCCCAGGGTGCTAGCATTACAGGTGTGAGCCACCACGCCTAGCCTAAAATTGTTATACTTTTAAAAGGTATAAAATATTGTCACTAATTTCTGGGTGGTAGATTATGATCAATTTTTATTCTCTTTTTGAGGCTTTTCTATATTTTCTACATTTTCCTACAATAAAAAAAATACCACTCTTATTGAAAAATTTGATTTTTGAAGAATTATTTAGTCTTGCAAGGTTTTGTGCTTTTTTTTTTTTTTTTAAGACAGAGTTTCACTCTGTCACCCCTGGTAGAGTGCCCTGGTGTCATAGCTCACAGCAGCCTCAAACTCTTGGGCTCAAATGATCCCCTTGCCTCAGCCTCCCAAGTAGCTGAGACTACAGGCATCCACCACAATACCCGCGTAGTTCTCCTATTTTCAGTAAAGATGGGGTCTCACTCTTCCTCAGGCTGGTCTTGAACTGAGTTCAAGCAATCCACTTGCCTGGGCCTCCCAGAATGCTAGGATTACAGGCGTGAACCACTCCACCCAGCCTATTCTTGCAAGTTTTATCAGATCTCTCAAGTCTACTTTAAAATCTTCTCACGAAGGTACGGGTAGAAGGAATCAGGTCACATGGACGTGTCTACACACAGTGGTTGATTACCCAAGTGGCTGATTGCTGTTATCAGAATCAGAACATTATTATTATAATCTGAATCTATGGCTCACAGTCTTATGTGGCAATCAAAACATGCATTTTATCTAAATAACATTTTTTTCCAGCACCCTGGCCCTTGAGAATCATGGTTAAAATTCTTTTCCAATTTAAAGTAAATTAAATGAAACATGAGGTCCTTTTTCTGCCCACGCACACACAAAAATGCTTTCCTGACAAAGTATGATTGTGACTGGGCTGTTTTGAAAATTTTTTTCCTTCTTCTTATGCTCTAAAACAAAACACACAAAAGTTAAAATAAATATTTAGCTGTCAAAACAAAACACCCCCATATGGAAAACCCAAGAAAGAATGTGATGCCATTTATTATAAAAACAACTTCCATAGCAAGCACAGATGTTTAAATTGTGTAAAAAGAAAACAAAACTAAATGCTGTTGTTACTAAATTTTATAAGACAATCCTAAGAAAAGTAGAAGTGAGCTGCTGAAAGGATATAAATACAATTAGGAAACTTCTAGGTTCATGATTATCAATGCACTATTTGAAAAATTCAGGTATGATAGAAACATTAGATGAAATGACAATCGATTTGGGTAGATTTGTAGAACAGATTCCATGCTGAATTCAGTTCTTATTAGCAGAGGAAGGTACAGAAATTCACCTCTCCATTACTTACCTGAATACAATCCATCATCTACTGCATGTTCCCTCTGAAATTACTTTTCCCCAGGACCAGTTACTCTCCTCTCTCCCACAGTCTCCATTAGAGAAAACAGCAAGAACAGTGGCTTAGTTATGGAACATCAATTTAAACTGCAACTCTACCAATTATTAGTTGTACAATCTTAGGACAAATTACTTAACTAACATCTCTCAATTTCATCTGTAAAATGTGCGTCATAACTACTCTGCCGAGTTGCCACGAGGATCTAATTGGATAATAGGTATAAATTCATGGTACTTCCTGGAACCATAGTAGGTGTTCAATTAATATTGGTTTCCTTCCCCCCACTTCTCAACACTTACTCCAAGTATGATGAAATTTAACATTCATGGTTTTAATTACCCTAAAGCAAGCTCAATGGTATACAGGATGTATAGTCAATTTCATTTTGTTAAGTAAGATTTTGAATAGTGCATGCCACGAGGGAGACAGTATAAAGTTGTGGTCAGAATGAGGAATTTCAGAGAGTAAGAGGCTCTTAATTTTGACTTCTACTTCCAACCATAACCACAGGTTCAGACCTAGGCTAGGGCAAGTCACTTTACCTCTCTGAGCCAAGTTCCTTATTTATAAAATGAAGAGAATATATAATGCACATTAAGTGCCTGGCACAGAGTGCCACTTTTAAGACTTAACAAAGTGAGCTCAGTCAACTACTCAGTCACATGAAGATGTTGTCATTGTTCTCTACTCTCCTGGAGTTGTTTTACTACGTTTTGTAGAGGAAATTACATCAACTTTGGCATTCTTGACATTTCGGGCTAGATAATTTTTGGTCAAGAGGTACTGCCCTGTGCCTTGTAGGACGTTTAAGAAACATCTGTATCCTCTACCAAGCAGATGCCAGTGGAGAACATCTGGCAAAAATGTCTCCTGGACATTGCTGAGTAACCCCTGGGGGGCAAAAATGCCTTGGTTAAAACCCACTGCTCTAGCACTATTCGCAAATACAGGAATCTTCTAAGATCTCAGGAAGCAACCCTGCAAAAAGTCAAATGTTTACTGAAGTTACTATTTAGTACTACCCACTCTTCTGTGTTCCGTCACCTGTTATTATTTATAATTCAAAGCTGACCACAGAAAAATAATTTGGGGGGCTCAATTTGTTGTCAGGGAGACTTTGAGTCACAGAAAGGGATCCTGGGCTCTTTCCTACTTCAGACGCTGATGCCAAGCTGATCTTAAACAGCAAGAAATCTCCTATGTCTCCTTTACTTAAAACTTTTTTTTTAGACAGTCTCACTTTGTCATCTTCGGTACAGTGCCGTGGCATCATAGCTCAGAGCAACCTCAAACTCTTGGGCTTAAGCGATTCTCTTGGCCTCAGCCACCAAAGCAGCTGGGACTACAGGAACCTGCCACAACACCCAGCTATTTTTTGTTGTAGTTGTCATTATTGTTGTTCAGCAGGCCCAGGCTGGATTCGAATCCTCCAGCACCAGGTGTATGTGGCCGGTGCCCTAACCACTGAGCTACGGGTGCTGAGCTAATAACTTGTTGCTTTTTAAAAAGAAAAAGCCACGAACCCTAAAATAATTTATAAACCATATGATTACCCAAAGTGGAAAAAAAAAGTATGTCATAGTTTGGAAGGTGAGGTAGATTTTATGCAGTGAATAAATCACTGGAAAGAAATGACCACTGTTTGCCTAGCTGAAGCATGTTTACTACATATGAAGTTACCATGTTAATAAAAGACTCCAAA
The DNA here is from genome assembly GCA_963573935.1 of Arctocebus calabarensis. NCBI lineage: Eukaryota > Metazoa > Chordata > Mammalia > Primates > Lorisidae > Arctocebus > Arctocebus calabarensis. Next base: position 7,842 of record CAUYON010211427.1, read on the forward strand.
CAACTCTTGATATTCACAAGACTGTCTATTTTTCTACTTTAATATTAGCACCGGAAGGGCAAAAGCCATTTCATATCATCTATCTATTCCCACATTTAGCACAGAACTTCCAACAGAGGCATAACTCAGTAAATGTTTGGTGAATAAATGAATGGCCATATATTTTGCTTAATTAAGTATTCTACTGACAAAAAAAAAAAAAAAGAGAACCTTTTTTTGCTCTTCTTGTCCACCAGGTGCTAAAAGGAAAGATCTCTTAAGAAAAAATAATGAGTGTACTCCCTTTTACAACAAATCTAAACCACTGGATAGTTAATTAACCCCCCCCCCAAAAATCTGTAGGCAAAAGTTGGGGAAGGCAGCCAAATAGATAAGGCCTAAAGTTCAAGCAAGCAGGAACATTTGTTCAACTCCCACAAGGTTATAAAAGCCAAAGTTGCTGGCACCAGAGGGGGGAAAGGCAGGGGTGTGGTGAAGAGGGGAACCAGGAGGTGGAGAGTAGGCAAACAGGGTTCAGTCTCAGGAGATTAGCTTCCACTCCTTTAACAAACTTTTTCTTTTAATGTCCAAACTTTAGAGGTGAGGGTCAATTTCTTACACAAAGGCTTCATTTACAAATTGAATGAATATTAGCAAAATCTTTAAGGATATTTAGAAAGAGAATTTGACCATACTTTTGTTAATCTCTGAAAGGTCTTCATCTTTTTTTATTCCAGTGTCAGAAGATGAACAACAGGTTTTCAAAGAGCCAAGTAAAAGATACTCCATTTACTCCTTTTGTCTAGAGAGAAACTTAAGGTCTACTTCTCATGAACATACTTCTCTCTGGAAAAGATTTTACCACTTTCAGCATTCTATTCCTGAGAGTAAAAAACCAAGTTTAAGTTGTATTGTAATAATTTGCTATCTGGGGGATTCTTATCTGGGTACAGAAGGCAATTCATATTAACATTAGAAGTACTACTACATACAACAATGTAATAAATACATTTTTGTCCATATTTGCAAAAATCTAGTTCCACTTAAACATTTCCAGTAAACAAATAATTACCTTATTTAAGTGGACCATTAGTTTAAAACATAGTAAATTAGCTCCAGTAGTATTATACAAGAGGAATTTGATCAATTTTAATGTTACACAATTTAAGTTTCACTCAAAAATCTAGTTTTGGTTGAAAGGTTAGTTTCCTCCAAAAATTAAATATGGGGGGAATGGTAACCTAGAATTTAAAAAAAACACATGGGTACAGTATCTATCTATATGGCAGTCTCTTTGACTACATGTTTATTATAAGGTGGTTTGCACAAATCATGGCCTCACTATCTGACCAATTTCCTGTTACATAAAGATTATATTTGCCCTTAAAAATGTTAAATAAGCATTTTTAAAGGATGAAGGTAAAGACAAGATTGGAACCTTATGTAACCAAAATGGGAAAGCATGATAGTCTCACCACATTAAAGGCCAATGCTTTTTTAATATGTATTCGCCTTAAGCAAATACAAGCATGACTTTCCACAGGCAAAGCTACCATCCCAGAAGCCCTTTCTTCTTCAGTGTAGGAATGGGAGGGCCCATTCCTGGAGATGAGCTGGGGCAGCAAAGGCTTTACAAAATTCCAGGAGCCCACAATTTAAACTTGTGCTATTCTGCAATGTTCATATTGCCAAGAAACAACATTTATATTAAAACTGTATTAGTCAAGATGACTGAAAAAAAAAATTCCTGCTGTTCAATAAGCTTGCCATAGATGTGATAACCCATAGAAGAATTACAAGCAATTACAAAATGATGGCTCCAATTAGGGAAACTGGATCTATTCCAAATTCAAATCAAAAGTGGGGGCTCTGATAATACAGATGAAATAATCTACAAATTAAGGGGACTTCCAGCAAAGACATACGTTTATTCTACCATTTCTACTCTCCTGAAAGCCAAGCAAAATGGTACAAGGATATATCTCTTGCCCTTCAGGAAATCCAAAATCAAACCTTGAATCCCATTCATAAACCTTGTTCTCATCTTTTCCCAAGGGGTCTCCCTAATACAGGGTTTTTATTGTCAAAAGCAATTAAAACAAACCTAAGGATTCCTTGCTGATTTTCAAACCTTTACCTCGTCCTGGACGACCAAGATGCCCAAAGGAAGGGAAGAGAAAGAGAAACTTCGAAAGCAGAAACCTCTCTCCCACAGTCTAGAACAGACGGCACCTTGTAGGGATTTCACGCTTTCGGAGATAGAAAGGTCACACCCTGCAGTTCTGAAAACCCACCTTTAAAGGTTCAGCCCCCACTCAAGGAGTAGGGCGCCGGCCCCAGATACTGGAGTGGCGGGTTCAAACCCTACCCCGGCCAAAAAAAAAGGGGGGGGAGGGTCAGTCTCCTGTGATGAAGCCTTCCTCCAGCGTCTCTTGCTTCCAGCTAGAACTGAAATCCCCCTCTCTCCCCACCTCCATTCGCCAACCCCCCACCCCCCGCCAATCCCCCCACCCCCCCCCCCGCCATCCCCGACGAAGAGCGGAATCACGGCGGGCCCTCTCCCTCCTCCTCCCTCCTCGTTCTCTCTGCAACCCACCCCCACTGTTCCAATCCCCCCCCCCACACACACACACAGAAACGCACAACCCCGACGAGAAAACCCGGACAAGCCCCCACACCTCTCATCCCTACCCCCGCCATCCTGGATGAACGAACCAAGGCAGGTCTCCCACCTTTCTGCCCTCCTCAATCCCCGCCATCCCCGATGGGAAAACCCAGGGAGCCACCCCCACTTCATCTTCACTCGCTCCCTCAGCCTCCGACAGCTATCCTAGTAGAAAAAAACGAAAAGGTGTCGCCACCACGCCCCACCCCCCACTGCCCGCCATTCCCTCAGAGGAAAACCTAGACCCCCCTCACTTCCTCCCCCACTCACCCTCATCCCCTCACAGGGAAGCACAGAGCACCCCAAATTCATTCCCACCCCCCTTCTTTACCCCACTCCCTCCTATTCCCCACCGTGGAAGGGTGGGAGGGCGGCCGAGGAACGCACCAGAGGGGACCTCACGCACGCTGGTCCCGCAGCCCGGAGCGCCCCCAGCTCAGTGAGGCCGGGCAGCCTGAACCGCAAGGGCCAGCCAGAGCGGTGGTGGCGGCGGGGCAGGAGGGCAGCCGCTCCCCCGGGACGCGAGCTAGGCGGGCGGGAGGCACACACGCACGCACACGCGGAAAGAAAAGCGGGCTTACTGCCTGGGGATGCTCGCCCGCGCAGCTGTGTCGGCGGCGGCGGCGGCCGCTGCCTGCACTGAGGCCGAAGCGCGGCGGCGGCGGCTGCGGACTGAGTCCTCGGCGCCTAGCAGTGGATGTAGGGCGCGGGAGGGGTGAGAGGGGAGGTGCGCAGGAGGGAGGGAGGGAGGGGAGGCGAGGGAGCGCGCGCGGGGGTGGGGCAGGCGCGGCCGGCCCGGGGCGGGGCGCGCGCCAAGTCGGGGTTGGGATCTGCCCCGAGGCGCGGGATTTGCGTGCGGGGGCGCGCCCCGCGTGCCCAAGTGCCCCCGCGGCGGGAGAGGCCCGACTGCCTGCACTAGGCGGGCGCTTTCCCTGAGGACCAGCTGGGATCAGAAGGCCGAGAGGAGAGCGGGTGAGGGGGTTCCCGGCCACCTCCCTCGTGCTGCAGCCCTTCCTAGCGGGCGGGGAGTCACGAGTCACTGCAGGCAGCCTCTACCGAGGCTGGGGAGGTGGGAACAACAAAGACAGTGGAGCGAAGGTGGCGTCTCGCCTTACCGGGGGCCTGGCTAACCTGTGCACTCCTTGCACAGCGGCTTGCATCCCGAGCGCACCTGTTTTGGGCCCCAAACTGCAGAACCCAGAGGTTCCCAGCACAGTTGAAAGACCTACCGACGACCCCTCAGCTTAGTAACAAGCCCGAGGGAACTAAAGGAGCCCCGTCCATAATCGCAGTGCCACCAGTCAGCGGGCTTTACATCTCTCAGCGCTCATGGCAAAGCTGCGCGTGGCGACTCATTTATTCCCTCCACATTCAGTTTTACTGAGCTCTTGCCACGTACTAGGTGCTGGGGATACAGCGCAGATATATTTTCATCCTTTAAAAATGCTTATTTAACATATTTTAAGCACCCTGCCCTGGGAGCTTGCAATCTAGTGGAGGAGACACACAATAAAGTGAAAAAGTCAAATTTGGATAAAGTCTGTGCAGGAAAAGAAGAGGAGTGAAAATAGTGTGATTGGGAAAAAGGGAGGTGGCGTTTAGGCTCAGCCTTGAAAGATATAAAAGAAACAACCATGTAAAGATCCAGGGAAAAGCTTTCCAGAAAGAGGGAGCAGATATAAGAAAGGCAGAAAGAGGGGCCAAATCTTAATGCCTTGGAACTAAGAGGTGGTGATTGTGATGGGCGCTAGAAGTGCTGGGGGAAATAGAAAAATGTAAGGCTGAACAGGTTGGCAACTACCAGATGGTGGACTGCATCCTAGTCCTTGGGCAGGCCATTTTACTGAAAAATCAACCAAGAGGTCATTGAGTGAATGGCTAAACCCCAGGGCATTATGAGGTCTGGCTTACATTTCTTCCCACTTAACTTCTTTCTTGGGATGATTGTAGATTCACAGACATTTGTAAGAAACAATATAGAGAGATCCCATGTACTCCTTATCCAATTTCCCCCAGTGCCAAACTACATTAGAAGATAACCAGAATATTGACATTAGTACAATCTACTCATCATATTTGCATTTCCCCAGTTTTACTCATATTCATTTGTGTGTTTGTGTGTATTTAGTCTATCCATTTTATGTTCTATACAATTTTTTTTTTGAGGCAGAGCCTCAAGCTGTCACCCTGGATAGAGTGCTGTGGCATCATAGCTCACAGCAACCTCTAATTCCTGGGCTCAAGCGAGTCTCTTGCCTCTGCCTCCCAAGTAGCTG
>CAUYON010211428.1:0-14827 GCA_963573935.1 Arctocebus calabarensis
GTCACAATGGGCCCCACCCTGCTCAGCAGCCTGCACTGCCCGGATGCCTGCCCTGTAGCCTCTTCACTCACATTTGTCTTCCCCAGACCGGGGTCTCCCAGGGTGAGCACACAATGTCATATTCCACACTGTAAAAACCATCAGGGAACGGGCCCCGTTTTCCCCATCTTGGCCACTGTCCTGAGCCATCAGGACGGTGGGAGTGGACAGCAGAATCACCCTGTGCTCAGAAGCTGTGACCTTCTGACCATAGGATGGAGTGTCTGGGGGAGGCCACCACCCCTCCGTCTGTGACATGCTGGCCCTGGACTACTGGGGTACAGGGATTCCCATGCACAGTCACCAGGCAGCCACCTCTCCTGAGTGTGCCAGACCCAGAGTCTAACCCCATTCTGGGAGCCGGGCTCTGCAGTGGAGAAGGTGAGGGCAGCCATAGGAATGTCCTTACACCATGCTGGGTTTCATGGGGGCATTTTACCAGGGCCCGGGCCTCTGCTGTCATCCCCTGTGAGGCAGCACAGCCATCTTCTTCCGTGTCCCTGTGGTCTTCTTTGGCAGTTCCCATGACAGTATTCACTCATTTAGGATTTGGCATCCCTCTTACTGGCGGCAGGCAGCACCCATGGGCAGTTGCTGGCTTGCAGTCACATCAAGTCCTCAACATAGGGCACAGCTCACACCCCCTGTGGCCAGATTCTGGCTGGAGAGAAGTGGAGTCCAGGGAGCTCTGGGAGAGCTTCCTGGGAGGAGCAGGGCTCCTGTCTCTGCTGTGCCCAGCCCTACCCTGAATAAGGAAAACAGCCCCCAGCAGGGGCCTGGCCTTCAGAGAACACCCTTAACTGCTGCTCTACTTGTTTTACTTCTGGGAGGAGGATTGACTTCACTTTTAAGAGCAAGCCAATTAGATGGGCACAGCAGTATACAACTGTAATCACAGGAAATTAAGAGGCTCAGGCAGGAACTACCCCTCAGAATTTCAAATCCAGCCTCAAATCCAGCAAGACTCTTGCTCTTAATTTTTTTTTTTTTTTGGTGGGGGCTGGGAACAATTGCTCAAACCTGTAATCCCAACACTGTGAGAGGCCAAGGAGGCAGGTGAATTGCTTGAGCTCTGAAGTTCAGCAACAGCCTGAATAAGAGGGAGACACTGTCTCTACTGAAAATAAAAAAACTAGGTGGGTGTTGTGATCGATGCCTGTACTCCCAAGTACTGGGGAGGCTGAGGCAAGAGGATCCCTTGAGCCCAAGAGTTTGAGGTTGCTTTGAGCAATAACACCTTGGCACTCTACCGAGGTTGACATAGAAAAAAACACTCAAATTTTAATTTTAAAATTTCTTTTTAAAGAGCAAACTCCTTCATTTTAAGAAAAACACCTGAATGAGTCTTTGCTTCTACAAAACAGACTATTTTCTGACATAGAATGCTAAGGAGGCTACCCAAAAGAAAACAGATTCCAATGGTTTTATCATCTCCATGTCTGTGGTGAGGACCTGCAGGGCCCCGATTCCAGGAAGGGGGACACAGATGGACACCTGCTGGGAGGGGGAGGAATGGGTCCTTCCCGTCCCAAGTCCACTGCCTCATTAATATTTAGCCTGGTCTCGGTGTCACCGTGGGAAACTGAGGGAAAGCTCTGTGCATGTGCTTTGTGGGGGACCCAGGTGTCTAGGGTGCTAGGTTCCCCTAGTCCTGCCAAGACCGGGGCTCGCCAGCCACAGGACATGCCCCAGCCTTCAAACCCATGTGACCAGAGAGGTGCCCACTAGGAAACATGGACATCAGATTTACAATGGTTGCACGCCCTGACAACAGCCTGCTGTGTGTTTTGGGGTTTCTTGATGTCACCCCACTTAATATTCCTACAACCTGGAGAGACAAGACTAAGGCACGCAGTGTGGGGAAGCTGCAGTCTGAAGGCCATGCGGGCCCCTCCAGATCCTCAAGTGCAGTCCTTCTGCCAAATACAAACTTCATAGAATAAATCCCTTTGTTAAAAGGATTTGTTCTGTAAAACTTGGGTTCATTCAAAAGGCTTGACTCAAGAGTCCAGAAGACCACATGTGACCCCATGGCTCTGAGTTACCCACCCCAGTGGGGGCCACCTTCCCCAGGGCCAATTACAGGAAGGACAGGACTGAGGTCCCCTATGATCCCCAGATCATCACATTCTGAAGGTTTCCTGGTGGCCTGAGGCAGAGGCGAATCTCTATCCTTTTTCTGAGAAGGATGGGCAGCAGGGATCAAGGAAGAAGGGCCACTGCACAGAAACACAAAGGCAGCAGACAGGGTGGGTGGGAGTCCCTCCTGCCCCAACCCTTGGCCTCTATGTCACTTCCTAGGAAATTCTCCCTCCCTAGGCCTTGGCCTGTGTCCAAGTCCAAACCTAGTCTTCATCCAAACTCCTGGGCTCAAGTGATCCTCCTGCCTCAGCCTCCCAAGTAGTGAGACTACAATCACCTGCCCCAATGCCCGGCTAGTTTTTCTGGTTTTAGTAGAGACAGGCTTGCTCAGACTGATCTTGAACTCCTCAGCTCCAGCGATCCTCCCACCTCAGCCCCCCAGAGTGCTAGTATTACAGGCATTAGCCACCACACCCAGCAGTTTTCTCTATATTTTTTCCATAATTTGGTATGAAATTTCTTTAGTTGTGAATAATACCTCATTGTCCAGATACACCACAATTTACCTACTGAAGGGCATCTTGGTTGCTTCTCATTTTGGTAATTATGAATAAAACTGCTATAATTTTTTTAAACCCCTCTTTGTGGAGACATAGTTCACTTTCCATATAATTCATCTTTTAAAAGTGAAAATTTCAACGGCTTTTACCACATTCTTAGTGTTAGGCATCCATCACCACATTAGATTTTGGAAAGATTTTATTGCTCCAAAAAGAAACCCTAGTCCGCTTAACCTCCACTTTTTAATGTTTGCATTACTTCCAGCCCTGTAGTACCCCTGATCTGTTGTCTGTCTCTACAGATTCGTCAGTTCTGAATATTTGATAAAAATAGAATCATGAGTATGTTGCCCATTTGTTTCTGATGTTTTTCACTTATCACATTTTCAAGGTTCATCTCCATTGTACTATGTATCAAACTTCACTTCTTTTTTATGGCCAAATAATAATCCATTAGGTAGGTACACCACATTTTCTTCATCTGTTGAGTATTTGATGAATGTTGGGCTCATGTCTACATTTTGGTTATTATGAATAATGCCACTTGAATATACTTACACATGTTTTTGTACAAACACATATTTTTATTTCTTGCTTCTTCATTTTTACAATAACTTTAAAGGCATGCTTTGTCTGAAACTTTTTTTGGCCAAGGCTGGGTTTGAACTCACCACCTCCAGCATATGGGGCCAGCACCCTACTCCTTTGAGTCACGGCACTGCCCAAGTCTAAATGCATTTTTTATCAAGTGTCTGGATGCATCAATCTTTCCTTCTGCCAACACTTTCAAAATTAGCACTTGAATTAGAAAGAATAACATGTATGCATAATGTGTAACATTTGCAAGTATTGAATATCTTACACTCTCAGGGTTATATTCTTAGTTATAGGTGTGCACAATTTAGGCAGAGAGAGCATGAGCAAACCTACAACACCTATAAATGTACTGCCTGGTCACAATATGCATAGGGTATACCTCTAAAGATGAGACTTGCAAAAAGTTAGGCTGAAAAAGCAGAATTAGGCCAGACCATGAAAAACTTTGAATGACAGTGTAAGAAGCCTAACCTTTGTACTGAGGGGGGGTGGGAGGCCAAGTTCTCCTTAATCACGGAAGCACACTCAGCTCTGTGGTCTGGAAGGATGACTGGCAAAGAGAGGCTGGTTCATAGGAAAATATACAAATTAATCACCATGTCACACAGGAATGTTTCACATGACACAAAACCAGATGAATTCGGACTTGAGCACAGTTTTAAACATGTGGGTTGATCTTTCTCCACAATACCAGAGTAGTCCAGCTTCTCACTTGCCATCCCTGGGTCCTGCTGCTGTCTCAGTGCCACACATTCTCAAGCTATGTCCCTGGTGGTCCCAGATGGCATCTAGCCAGGAGCAAAAGAAAATAGTTGTCCCAGAATTCCCAGCTGAAGTGCCAACCCTCAGGTGTATGGGACAAGCTTAGGTTCTAAGAATACCTCTGAAGTAATTACTGCTAACCTGAGAATACTGTTGTCCTATCTAAGTGAGCCTACTCAGTGTGCTCTATGGACCAACGCCTGTCCACACCTTTTTGTTACCATCTGTGATAAGTATAGAGACCAAGAATGTTACAAATATTTATTATAATTTAACAGAGTAATAGAATCTGATAATAAAATATTGGGTTTATATTTTGTATATCTTTTTGTGTGTCAGATTTTCAGTGATTCATTGTTATTGTACACAAGTATCAGTGTGTACATACTGGAGCTCCTTCATGACAGATAGTGTGATAAACTGTGGTCTACTGTATGTGTTCCACTGTGAAGGCTTGCTCTGATGGTTAATTTTATATGTTAACTTGACTGGATCCTAGGGTGCCCAGATATTTGGCTAAATAGTATTTCTGGGTGTGTCTGTAAAAGTGTTCCCATATGGGATTAGTATTTGAAATCAGTGGACTTGGTAAAACAGTTGACCCTCCCCAACATGGGCATCAATAAATCTCTTGAGGACTTGAAGACAACAAAAGAGAAAGGAAGAATGGAAGAATTCACCCTCTTTTCCTGCCTGCTTACTTTAGCTGGAGCATCAGATGGAGATTTATACTATGGCCTCTGGTTTAGACTAAGCTACAGCACCAGTTTGCCTGGGTCTCCACTTTGCAAATGGCAGATTGGGGTAACTCTTGATTATGTGAGCCAATTCTTCCTTGCAAATACAGGATGCCCATAAAGTCCATTGCTCACAAACTTTATAGACACCCAGTATCTTCACACACACACACATATGCATATATTCATAAGTACATATATAATACATTCTTTTTGACTGTGTTTCTCTGGAGAACCCTAATACAGTGCAGTGAGTTAGCATCCTAGAAGCACATGGGGAGAGACAATTGAGGAGAACTTCTTCTCTTGCTAAACATTACATGGCGAAGCTGCCTACTCTACTCATTGGGAGGTTTATCACTAGAATCAAAATACTCAAATGGTTGGCCTAGGCCACTAAAAGCAAAACAACTTTGAGCTGGGCTACTACATAACAGGAGATATTACTCAATTGAGCCAAATTCCTTTACTGTGTTCTTGTTTCCAAACCTCAGTGACAAGAACACAGTAAAGGAATAAACCTCCCAATGAGTAGAGTGGGCAGGTTCCCAAGTAATGTTTAGCTTATTATTAACATAGTGTCCAGAGCCAGCCAGCACCTTAGCAAAGTAAACTCTTTACCAGAGACTCTGAATAAAGAAGGACAATATGAAACACAAGAAAATGGGAGAGCCAAAGCAAGTCTGGGACAGTTTTCCCTTCTCCATGTTAAACCCCAGGGTGATTGTAGACATTTGTTTTGTACCTTCTCGTGGCAAGAGAAGAAGTTCTCCTCAATTCTCTCTCCTCATGTGCTTCTAGGATGCTAACTCACTGCACTGTATTAGTGTTCTCCAGAGAAACACAGCCAAAAAGAATGTATTATATATGTACTTATGAATATATGCATATGTTGCGTGTGTGTGTAAGAGGTCTGAAAGGAAAAGAAATATGTTCAAAACAAATTTCTGGGATCAAAATTTTTCATTAAAAATAGATTTTAAATATCTTTGTTATAATGTGGTTTTGGTCTTCTGGATATATACTTAGTAGAGGAATTATAGTGTCGAATGGCAATTCTATTTTTAGATCTCTAAATTTTCTCCAAACATCTTTCCAAAAGAACTGTATTACTTTGCATTTCCACCAGCAATGTAGAAATGTTCCCTTTTCTCCATATCCACGCCAACATCTCTGGTTTTGGGATTTTGTAATGTGGGCTAATGTTACTGGAGTTAGATGATATATCAAAGTAGTTTTGATTTGCATTTCTCTGATGATTAGGGATGATGAGCATTTTTTCATGTGTCTGTAGGCCATACACCTGTCTTCAGAGAGGTTTCTCTTCAGGTCCCTTGCCCACCCTGAGATGGGATCACTTGTTCTTTTCTTGCCATTACGTTTGAGTTCTCTGTGTATTCTGGTTATTAAACCTTTGTCAGAGACATGACCTTGCAGCCCAAATTCATAATTGGTAAGTCATGGAAGAAGCCCAAGTGCCCTTCGACCCACGAATGGATCAACAAATTGTGGTATATTACACTATGGAAAATTATGCAGCCTTAAAGAAAGATGGAAACTTACCTCTTTCATGTTTACATGAATGGAGCTGGAAAATATCCTTCTTAGCAAAGTATCTCAAGATTGGAAGAAAAAGTATCCAATGTACTCAGCCCTACTATGAAACCAATTTATAGCTTTCATATGAAGGCTCTAATCCAATTATAGCACAAGAATATGGGGAAAGGAGCGTGGGTGGGGAGAGGAGGGGGAGGATATGTGGAGGGAGAGTAATTGGTGGGGTCACACCTGTGGTGCATCCTAGAAGGGTACAACTTACTAAATGTAAAATATAAATGTCTGAACACAATAACTAAGAAAATGCCATGAAAGCTATATTAACCAGTTTGATGAAAATATTTCAAATTGTATATAAAACCCACACATTATACCTCATGATTGCATTAATGTACACAGCTACAATTTAATAAAAAATAAAATAATAAAATAATAAAAAATAAAATGTCAATATAAAAAAATACATTTTAGAAAATTGTTTTAGGTTAACTTTGGAGGGCAGTTGCATGGGGAGGAAATGTGTGTAGCCATTGGCAACTTGAGGCTTTCACTTTTAAAATAAAATGGAAACAATAAGAAAACAATTAAAAATTAAATTAAAAGCCAAACTCAAAAAGACTATTTTGATTTTTTCCCTTCTTAAAGCTCTGCAGTTAAAAGGTTTTGCCTGAGGCAAGAGAATCGCCTAAGCTATGGAGTCAGAGGTTGCTGTGAGCTGTGATGCCACAGCACTCTACCGAGGGCGAGAGACTCTCTCTAAAAAAAAAAAAAAAAAGGTTTTCAGGAGAACAACCTATGTTTTTAATCTCACTAACCGTGAAGGACTAACATAGGTATGAAACTCCTGCCTCATGTTGGAAGTATCTTTGGAGAAACTTCCAGTCTGACTGAGAAATCTGAGAAGTCTGGCTTTCTTGTCTTACAAACTGGAGACTAAGGACAATTCAGGTTTCTTCTTTTTTCTTTAGGGGTTTAAGTATGTGTGTTTGTATGATTTTTCTCAGGGAGCTTGGAAAATGGATGTCTGCACAGTTTTAACATAATTTAGACACATAATATGGGACTTCTTTTCCAAGACCCTAAATCACTCTCTAGCATGAAGGGAAGGGTTCAACAAGCATCTCATTTTATCTAGTACTGCCTTGAAATACATGTGTGTGGATACAGGGTTGTGTGTACATATTACAAATTCCTTCCTCTAACCTTCGTGCTCCTTTTACATAGTATCGTTTTTAATATGCTTTAGGAACAAAATCCATTGTTAGTTTTGCTTTAAACAGTAGAGTTTTGTTTTTTTGTTGTTGTTTTGTTTTTTTGTTTTGAGACAGAGTCCTGTGGCATCATCATAGCTCACAGCAAGCTCCCCTCTCTTGGGCTCAGGCAATCTTCTTGCCTCAACCTCCCCAGTAGTAGAATTTTAGAAAAATTAAAAATAAGAAAACCTCACAAGGCCACACAGATGGTGGAGCCAGGAATTGAATCAGTCTGGCTCTGTAGCTCTGCTCTTAGCCCAGTATAATGGACAGAGAGATTATTATGTATACTCTATTTTTTTTTATGTAGTCATAGGTCACTTAGGGTACAATGGGGATATACATTCTGAGAAATGTGTTTTTAGGAAATTTTGCCATTCTGTGAACATCTTAGAGCAGTGGTCCCCAACCTTTTTGGTACCAGAAACCAGTTTCATGAAAGACAATTTTTCCATGGGGTGGGGGAGGCATATTACATTGTCACAAGGCACACATCACCCAGATCCCCATATGCCCAATTTCCACTAGGGTTTGTACTTCCATGAGAATCTAATGCTGCCACTGATGTGAATAGAGGTGGACTCAGGCCATGATGGATGCTATGGGGAGCAGATGTAAATACAGACGAAGGTTTGCTGGCTCACCTGCTGCTCACCTCCTGCCATGCATCCCAGGTCCTAACAGGCCATGGACAGGAACCAGCCCATGTCCTGAGGGTGGAGACTACAGTCTTAGAGTATACTTACAGAAAACTAGATGGCAGATATATATGTATTTTAATATGGAAAACTAAATGTCCCAGCACCATTACTAAATATCAGTCATATTCCCCTAGTTGATCTGCAGTGCTAATAACAAACGCCATATACACTAGAACCTCCATAGATGACCACCTCCTTAAGTTGACCTAATTTTCATCAACCAGACATATACCCCACGTGTTAGCACAGAAGGCCTAGTTCCGTATGTTGACCACTTCATGTTGCCCAGTTTGTTAGAGTCCCTTAGGTGGTCAGCTCTCGGAGGTCCCACTGTATTAGATTTCTGCACATACTCCCTTACAATCTTCAGTGCATGTGTGATTGCTTCATGTATGTGGCTCAGCACTGGCTGCATCCCCACTGTGCAGCGTGTGACTGTGAAACATCACTCTGCACCCCAGATACAGCCACAATATCGTATCTGTCTTATCAACATTCAACTAATCAAACAGTAAAACTACTCTAAACAACTTTACTTTTTGTTTGATCTCTTTTCTTTTTTTTTTTTTTTTGAAACAGAGTCTCACTCTGTAGCCCTGGGTAGAGTATCATGGCATCATCATAGCTCACAGCAACCTCTTGGGCTCAAGCCATCCTCTTATCTCAGCTTTTAATTTTTAGTAGAGGCCGGGTCTCGCTCTTGCGCAGGCTGGTCTCAAGCTCCTGAGCTCTGGCAATCTACCCCCCTGTGCCTCCCAGAGTGCTGGGACTTACAGGCATGAGCCACTGTGCCCGGTCCAATCTCTCTCTCTCTCTCTTTTTTTTTTTTTTGTGGCTAGGACCAGGTTTGAACCTGCCACCCCCGGTATGTGGGGCTGGCACCCTACTCCTTGAGCCACAGGTGCCACCCCACTCATTCAATCTCTTAAATGACATTTTAGAATCTTGTAATATCAAGCAATAAAAAGTTACAGAATTAACAACAGTTGGGGTTAAACGAAACCTGACGTCTAACCCGAATCTCTGGAAATCTCTTTAAACTGAATATCTGATAGTGGTTTGTTCTGTATTCATGACTTTCTTAAAGTAATATGTAATGTAATATAGGATGGAAAAATTCCAAATATTAAGTTTTCCTTTTGTTTTGAAAATGGTTGAAGTGAACTTTATTGAAACCACGCAGTATAGGTTGACTCCTTTTTCAAGTCCTCCTGATGCAAGTTTTGTTTATTCTTAGTTCTATATTCTCAATCATGAAAGCTTTCTCTGATGCCAGACGTCCTGGGGTCCACTAATGTCTTAACACAATAATTAAGTGAGGTGAGGGCTATGTTAACCAGTTTCATGTAAGCATTCCAAATTGTACATAAAGTCAGTACATTGTATCCCACAAATGTATTAACAAACACATTTATGATTTAATAAAAAGAAATTGTTCAAAGAAAAAAAGAGGCAATAGAAAGGACCTATTTAGAGGCCCAAACCTACCTTTGATCATAGAGATTGCAGATTTCCCAGCCATCCATGGTCCTGAAGGTGCAGAATAAGAACCACAAGATCACCAATGAAGGAAACCAAGTGGGTGTGGGTTTTACTTGCTTTCATTTGAGAACCTTAGAAAGGGAGGCTTGCATAAGACCCAGCATTTTCTGCCTATTCCCAGAGACACAGCAGAGACTGCTCAGTCCTCAAAGTGCTCTGTTGAGATAATAAGGAAATGTGCTTCTGGGGAGTTTTTCCAGTGGCTACAGCTTTCCCAGATGACCTGATGCCACACTAACAAAATGGTAAACCCACAAACTCCCCACGAGTCAATAAACAATGCAGGCTGAAGTCACTAAATATTTTGCCTCTGGGCGCTGTTTCATTGAAATTCACTGATTCAACACTTTTCCACCAAGTTCTGCCTCACTCAGCATCTCTGCTGTGCAGTTTGCAAGGCTGAATACCAAGGGCCTCATAGCCCCTTCTTGGTGCTGTAGCCCTTTCTTAGAATGCAAATGACGGGGACATATGGCTGGTCCTCACAGAATTGCAATTGCATCTTGCCTTTAAAGACCAGTTCATTTCTGCTTGGTTTCCGAGTCTGAAAGAAAATCAGATATGCTCTGTACCTGACTAGTAGATTTTGCTCTTCACCACCCCCCACCATAAAGTTCAAAGGTACAGGTTGGGAAGCCTTTATGAAACTGATTCAAAGTTTTCCTTTTTTTTTCTTTTTTTTTTAATTAAATCATAACTGTGAACATTGATGCCTTTCTGCGGTTCAGTGTACTGATTAGATATAGAATGTAAAATGCTTACATTGAACTGATTAACACATCCAATTATACTCTTTTCTTAATAGTATTGAAATGTACCATTGCATTATGCACGTTAGATGAGGTCCCCCAAATATCCTCCCTCCTCCCGTCTCCGCCCTCCCCTCCCCTCTCTCTCTCCTCTTCCCTTCTACTTTCTGGACTATAGTTATATTTTACCATTCATATGACTGTATAGGTGATTATATTGATTTTATAGTAGTATTGACTACATTGGATAGTTTGTTTTCCATTCTTAAGATACTTTACTAAGAAGAATATGTTTCACTCCATCTAGGTAAACATAAAGATGTGAAATCTCTGTCTTTTTATGGCTGCACAGTATTCCATGGTGCCATCTACCCATGAATGGATTAACAAAAGTCTTTCCTTTTGTCAGCAATCTCCAAGTGACGTTGGGAATGCTTGGCTTAATGGCTGTATCAGTGCTACTCTTCTGGAACTTCTGGAGTCAAGTCTTCAGTATCAGCTTCTCAAGAAAATGCATGCAAATTGTAGGTCATTAATAGGTCTATAAACAATAATTTTTGAAAATTGTCATCCCTTCTCATGTTCCCTTCCAGAGGAGGGAAGCGGAAGGGATGCATCAGGAGAGATTGTGGGGAAAGTAGGAGAAGACCCAAATGCAATTGCACCCTGACAGCAATTCCAGAGGGAACATGAGGGGTGCTTAAAGGAAAACACCCTCATGTTTCCCATTTGGATTCCTGCATCCCTGTTTCACGGGCATTGCCTGCCTGCTGGTGCCCAGGGGCCAGGTACATATCACCTGGGAGCCTGTCCTCTGTGGTGTGCAGCCCAGATTCCTGGTGCATCCAGGTACATCTGTATGTGCACTGGCTCCCCTCCGTTCCAGCGATCAGTGGCGATTTATAGATATTTATAGATATCCTTCTGCATGTCCTTGAGGAGGGAAGTCTGGGAATATTTAGAAAACAGATGGGTTCTGAGAAAGACCTTGAGGCTTTCCATGTTAGTTGTAAGCTTCAGGGCAGATCCCTTCCCCTTCTTACCCTTTGCTTCCTCCCTGTGAAAACTGGGGTATGACCCTGTCAAGGAATGCAAATCACACATGGGTAATTGCAAGTAATGATAAGCATTAGTGAAGATGTAGCCTACATCTGCTATGGCTTCCATTCCTTCATATGCCGTACATGTCCTATAACTCCACTTACATATGAAGCAGAGGGTAAGATCTATAACAAACCAAGTCGGATCAAAGACTGACTCTTGGTAGAGAATGTTATAGAAAACTATGGTTGAAGAGTTGCAGGTGTGGGTGCAAAGAACAGCACAGCTGCTGAGAAAAGGACGGAACCTTTGCCCTGTCCTGGAATCTCAGGGAGGGTTGTTCAAGAGTCAGTGGAGTTGGTGTCTAGCTGACGTTCAGAAAAGTACTTAGACCATTAGAATACTTTGTAAAAACTTAAAGCATTTATCTAGAATACTAATTTATTTCTAGAATGAGGTGTATGCATTCCATCATACAAAAAGTTCTGTTCAGGTCAGGACTGGAACAACTGTTTTAAACAAATGTTTGCAAAGTATAAAGGCTCTGTGGATAATCCACTTTAAAGAAAAAGAGAGGCTGCACCAGCCTTTAAACTTGAATTTGCTCTTTGAGGCTGGAGAAGTCACATTTCTCAGGTGTGGTTCTTCACATTAAGGAGGTAGAGCCACGACACAGCAAGCTGCAGTCTGGAACAGACTCGTGATTCAGGGTCTCACCGTACTAATTTATAAAACAGGATAGAACCTTCCCATGCCCCGGGACAAGGGGATGGCAGGCAGGCTTGGCAGGTATCACTGAGCCTACATCCCCAGCACAAAGCTCCTGCCTTTCACTTCTCTGCCCCATGGGTCAAGGAGGGACTGGCCTTTCTTCTTCCTGAGATACTTTCTAGTCGAAGTTCAATTATCCTGGGCATACTTGAAGTAAGAGAACCATGTACATTGCTGGTTGCATATTTTCACTTTTATTTCTTTTTTTCTATCAGGGACATATAGAGGCACATTTTGGTAAGAGAAAATAAATCTAAACATTTACTGTTCTGCTCAGATCAGGACTGGAACAACTGTTTTAAATGAATGTTTGCAAAGTATAACCATTGAAACAATGGTTTCTGGCTTCCTTGTGCTGGTTATGTGAGATCTATTTCTTAACAAAATCATAATTAAGAGTTATCATTGCTGTGCTTCCCAGGGCCACTGAACTCGACCTGTAAGCAACAAGCAAAATCACACACACAAAAATAATCCAGGTATAAATGATACATCCTACATTGAAGACCCCATGCTGAGAGGTCCTGGTTACTCATCCTATTCTTCAAGGATTTTCTGCCTTTGGCCTTTGAGAGAGAAGACCCCAGGGAACGACTCTCATCACAATGGGGAAAGGAGCTTGAGTAGACATTAAGAACTCATGTTGTGTTTGGCTAGAGATTTCATCTGTCTGATTCTCAGTTAGTTTTTGTTTGTGTCCAGAAGAGACTGGCCTATTCTAGCTGAAGTTCAACTACCCTATGCATATTTCAAGTAAGAGAATCGCGTACATTGCTGGCTGCCTCTCTTTGCCTTGCTGGTATAAGGAAAAACAAAGATGCTTTGTTTTGTTTTCAGCATCATTGCAGCAGCTGTCTGATTCCTTGATCATGACTTGAGCTGAGTGTTCACTGAGAGCAGGTTGTGTTGGTGGTGGCTGCCTCCCTGTGCAGTGTCACGTGGCTATGACATTCCTCTCCATGGGCCCTGCAGTCGCCACCACCATGAATGTCAAGCACAGCACCCATGGCACCTGCTGCAATTGGCATTTCTTTGACTGAAATCTAATGCCACTGCATGCCTTGGGTTACTGGAATCCCATTTTCCACTCAGCATTGTGTTCAAGGTGCAGGACATACCAAGTCAATTTCAACAGCTCATGTCAGATGTTAATAACAGGCTCGCTTGGTCAACATTGGAAGTATGTTTTTTAACTCCTAAGAGTCACAGGGGAACAGCTTCGAGGAAGGAGTCCAAATGGTAATGAAATTCATACTTATTTTTAAAGTTCAAAAAGATAGATATCTAAATACTACTTACTGGATAAATAGGGGTATATTTTAGCCATTGTAGATTTCCTGACAGTTAACTGTCAACTGTACAACCGTGCAAAGTTGTTATTCAGTACTTGTTATTGCTCTTTTGGCTTCAGCTCATCTCTGTGTCTTGTGTATTGTGAGCTGTTTTGCGGAACTGAGCACATCCACCCTGAAGCGCACAGTTCTCATGCCAGCCACCCAGACCCCATCTATGCCTGAAAATCCAGCACCTCACTGAATTACACTGGATGAAGGCAGTCCATGGTCATTTGAGTTCTGCAAAGCCAAAGCTGGTTAATGTGTTCATTCAAAGGTAGGAAGGGAGCAATCTTTTCTTTCTTTCTTTTCAAGACAGAGTCTCATTCAGTCACCTGGGTAGAGTGTCAAGGTGTCATAGCTCATAGCAACCTCAAACTCTTGGGCTCAAGCCATCCTCTTGTCTCAGCCTCCTGAGTCACTGAACTGTAGGCATCCAGCAGAATACCTGACTAGTTTTCTATTTTTAGTAGAGACAGGGTCTGGCTTTGTTTAGGCTGGTCTTAAACTCGTGATCTCAGGCAATCCATGGGCATATCTAGGTTATTAGAATTAAAGATTTAAGAGATTTTTCCATTTGCTACATCAATGCACTTCTGTTTAAAAGCAAGGGAAAATATTTCGTGTTTTAGGAGCATTCCTCCCTGCCAAACCACACTTCCTTGATCCTTAGTAGTGAGAAAGACATGAGCTGTCCCTGGACCATTGTGTGTGTGTGTGTGTGTGCCCTTGTGAGTGTGTGAAATACACAGTTTGAATCCTGTAACAGGAGAGCTTTATTTATTCCAAGCTTTGTGCTCTGCCTCCCATGGTTTTGGTTTTCTGGCTTTTTCTGCAGCACGTTGCCAGGTGCAGTTCTGCGCCCAGTGGACCTGCTCTTCTTATTTATGTCTAGTTCCTCTGTCATCTGGGAAGAGAGTTTGCAGTGTGTGGAATTTGGTAGCCATGGCTGGCAATTCTCAGACTATCCACCCATTTTACAACTTACTGGACTTTTCTTGTGCCTTCTAGCTCATAATTTTTCTTTTTCTTTTTCTTTTTTTTTTATTGTTGGGGATTCATTGAGGGTACAAGAAACCATGTTACACTGGTTGCATTTGTT
>CAUYON010211438.1:0-20214 GCA_963573935.1 Arctocebus calabarensis
GGTTTCATATTAGTATTGAGTACCCTGGATACTTGCTTTCCCATTCTTGTGATACTCTACTAAGAAGAATGTTCTTACTGGGGTTAGATGGTATCTCAGAGTGGTTTTGGTTTGCATTTCTCTGATGATTAAAGATGATGAACATTTTTTCATGTGTCTGTAGACCACGCTCCTGTCTTCTTCAGAGAAGCTTCTGTTCATGTCTCCTGCCCATAATGAAATGGGATCACTTGTTTTTTTCTTAGTAATAAGTTTGAGTTCTCTGTTGATTCTGGTTATTAGACCTTTGTTGGAAATACAACTTGCAAAAATCCTCTCCCATTCTGAGGGCTGTCTATTTGCTTTACTTAGTGTGTTCTTGGCAGTGCAGAAGCTTTTTAATTTGATCAGATCCCAGTAATGTATTTTTGATGTTGCTTCAATTGCCTGGAGTGTCCTCCTCATAAAGTATTCTCCCAGGCCAATTGGGTAAAGGCTATGTTGATTAGTAGGATTTAAGCACTCCAATGTGTACAAATAATCAAAACATTGAATCCCATAATGGCATAAATGTATTCATGATCTATGTACAAATGACTTAATAAAAATAATAATGAAGCTAAAAAAAAAAAGAATGTTCCTTCAGCTCCATCCAGGTAAACACAAAAGATGTAAAGTTGTCATCTTTTTTATGGGTGAATAGTATTCCATGGTATATGTCACAGTTTATTAATTTGTTCATGGGTTGATGGGCACTTTGGTTGCTTCCATGTCTTGAAAATTGTGAATCTAGTGCAAATGTCCTTATGAGAAAATGATTTTTTTCTTCCTTGTAGATATTGAGTAATGGGATTGAAGGATCAAATGGAAGGTTTACTTTTAGCTCTTTGAAGTTCAATCCATAGTGTTACCTCACCCAACTTGAAGAAAGAAAAACTGGATTAATTGCTAATGATTAAATGGCATTTTTGCAATGTGGCAGTTCTTTTGAGTTGTACATCATTTTTTTTTTTACAGTCTCATTCTGTTTCCCTAGGGTAGAATGCCATGGCCTCCATCTAGCTCACAGCAACTTCGAATTTCTAGATTCAAGCGATCCTCCTGCCTGAGCCTCTGAGTAGCTGGGACTACAGGAACCCACCACAATGTCTGGCTAATTTTTCTATTTTCAGTAGAGATGGCGTCTTTCTTTTGCTCAGGCTGGTTTTGAATTCCTGAGCTCAAGTGATCCTCTATCTTGACCTCCCAAAGTGCTAGGATTTCAGGCATGAGCTACTGCACCTGGCCAGTTGCACATCCTTTTGATGTAAGGGATCCAGGTACAAAGACTTGGGCCTAGACTGTAACATTGTGATATGTATTTAGTTTCGTCCCCATTTCCTAGCATACAACTCTGAAAATCCTTGGAATCTTATGATTAAGATGTGATATCTTTTTGTATGCTAATGATTGATTTCTGGCTAGCAGGCCCTAGGTAACTTCAGGATAGGGGCTGTTCACCTGTAAGATCAAGATGGGATTAAAAGGTTGAGACTTTTAGCCCTAACACCTAACCTCCAGGAAGGGCGGATGCTGAATCTTAATTTGATCACCAATGGCAAACAGTTTAACCAATCATCTTTGCAATAAAGCCTCCATAAGCCCCCAAAGGACAAGATTCTGAGAGCTTCTGGCTGGCCAAATGTGCAGAGGTTGCTGGAGGTGCTGCACTGTGGGAAGACATAGGAGCTCGGTGCCCCTTCCCCACATCTCTGCATCAGTATCTTTTGTAATATCTTTTACGATAGATCAATAACCATGAAAATACTTTACAAAACAAATTAAAAGTTAGAATTGCAAACCTAGAGGTGTAAATGTGCCTGGAACCTTCCTGAGTAAAGCTAAGATTGGCAACTCTGATTTAGAGATGTGCCTAGTGGCCTCAGATTTACTTCTCTTAGTCTTGGTTGTTTCTTAATCACGTAAGGAGATAACCTGAAACAACCTTATTTGGGCCTACTGTACAGCAATACAGTACTTGAATAAGATAAGTTAGGTGGGAATAGTAACAAGTTTGCTATGCAAACTCATATGTTCCAATCACTAGTTCTGTATGTCTGTGGGAGGGGTGCGTGTGTGAGTGTGTGAGAAAGAGAGAGAGAGAGGGAGAGTGAGAAAGAGAGAGAGAGAGAGAATTTTCTTTACTTGCTAATACAGAGCACACAATTCACTGGAGTTATTTTGAATATGCACAACATACAACCCATTGCTTAAGGGGCAGGCAGGCTTTAGGTATCTCAGAAAGAGTAAGGTATAGTGCAGAATTATCAGTATTGTTTTGGAATCAGAATAGCTGAAGTGTAAACTTTAGAACAGAAGTTTATGTTGGGCAAGTTCTGAACATCTTTGAACCTCTGATACCTGTTCAAAAAAAATGCAGATAATACAGTAGACCCTCTTAGTCAACCACCTGCCTAATACTGACCACCCTCTTAAGTTGACCTAATTTTCATAGACCAGACATGCACCACATGTATGTAACAGGACAGGAGCCCTACCTCCTCCTGTGACCACCTCTGTGGGTTAACCCGTTTGTTATGTCCCTCGAGTGGTGAACTTATGGAGCTTCAACTGTATTTATTTTGAGAGTCATTATGATAATTAGAGACAGAATATCATAGGCATTCAATAAACAACAGGGGTATATTACTTATCTGGTATAATTCAGCAGGTAAAACACAAGTTTTCTTCTATTGCGATTTGTCAAAGGCTAAAATTATTTAAAAGATTTTGCTTAAATGAGCTTACATTTTTCACATTAAATGTTTTTAGAGTTTGTTTTTTTCAATTTAAATATGTTCATGTGCCCATTTTAAAAGTTTTTGATGAACATCATCAAAGACTATGAGATGAAGGATCCATTCATTAATTTTATTGAATCATTCTGTAATATGTATACATACATCAAAATAGCACATTATAACCACACATATGTATACTGTTTCCTTTGTCAACTAAAAATCTTTTGTTGCTGCAATTTGGTCGGGGCCAGATTCAAACCCACCACCCTCAGTATATGGGGCCTGCGCCCTACTCACTGAGCTACAGGCTCCGCCCTAAAAATCTTGGAAAAATTTCCTCATTCTTTCAGACATTTCCATGAGCAGCATTCATATTTTATTGCCTTTTCCTGTCATTTGTGACAATACATATTTATATTTTCCTAAATGAAAAGTCTACATGGCTGTTGAATTCAAGCAGCCTGTTCTTTTCACTAACTTCGACATTTCTATATTAATATGTTTAAGATGAGCTTCTCCATCACAGGGAAAACACATTTTCCTTGGTGAGATGAATCACTGTTGACTGATTCATCTCCCTCTCAGGGCGGAAGCCTGGTCTAGTGCTTCTAGCTGTGAAGTGTGAGTCACTTGTTCTGGTTTCATTCCCTTTTGGATCTTCGGTAGTTGGTTAAATCCCTTGCCCGATGGATTCAGTACCTCTCTGTGGATACCCCACTGAGGGACTGTCGGAAATGATGAATTTATCCAAGGGAGAGTAGAGAATGGGATGATGAGAAAAAGTGAACAGCACCAGGCTTCCGTTTAAAGCCAGGCGTCTGGGGCAGCGCTGCCTTCATGGACTCAGTGCGACATCAGAAGTGTCTGGTCGCTGGGACTTCAATCGCAGACCAGAGGAGATAATTACGTATAGCTCCTTCTCCAATTGTGACGCTGAAGTGACTAAAAAGGAAATGAGGATTGATCGTGAATCTGAAGCTAGGAGTCCTGTTAAGGCTTTTATTATAGGGATGTGGTGTTTTCCTTTAAAACTCCATTTAAGTGAAGATTTTCTCAGTATGGTTTTTTTTTATTCCCTGACGGAAAGAGTACACAGGGCTAACAACAAACACACTGTTAGTATTTGATATGATTCAGCTTTCAGTTCCCAGCATCTATAGATTTGCATTTGGGCTAATAGAGGAAAGAGAGCTTTAGAGCAAGCTGTGATGGCGATCTTGTCTTTGTGCAGCTGTTTAAAATGAACCCATAAAAAGAAGAGATTTCTTTAAAGATCCATTAATTGAATTATCGATTCAACATTAGGGTAAGCGGATCATCTATTTATTAAATAAGGATGTGACCAAGCACTCTTCTTTCTAAGTCTGATGTGTTGTTTACTTCCAAGAATAGGCAAATCGCTAGGACTTAGCTTGTGTGGGTCCCCCTTTGTGGCATATTATTGTTTAATTTTTCTCCCATCCTGAACCCTTTTGGCGATCCAAAGCAACATTTTTTCCTCACGGTGCTTTCCCCATCTCTAATGCTTGTGGGCAATGTATTCATGAGAGCCTGAACTTTTGATTGTGTCTTAGTTTGAAATTATGCAGACGCAGACCCCAAGACAAGGATGTGGGTGTGAGCTGTTTCTTTGGGAGGTGATCCTGGGGAACACTGGCCAGGAAGGACGACAGTGAGGGAAGGACGCTCACCATGTCCTACCAAGCAAGTCACTGAGGGGTGTGGCAGCAGCTCCATCCCGCGGGCAGGTCTGGGCTCCGTGCAGGGCGGCCTAGAGTTATCCTTACAGACCCGCAAGGAAGCTCACCTGCCAGCAGCTGAGCACCTGTTCCCGAGGCCTTCACTTCCTTCCAGTTTGTCCTACTAAGAGCTAAAAGCACTCTTGGACAAGAAGACAGCGGTGTGCCTAGCAGGCAGTCTCAACGTGTAAGGTGGGTGCCGGGTGTGTGTGTGTGTGTGTGTGTGTGTGTGAGCAAACCGTGTTTCACACACACTGCTTCCTTCCCAGTTACATTTTTTTCTCTGGTAGAAATTTCTCTTGGCTCTGAGATCTTTCTTGCTTCTTTCTTTTTCTGTTGGAAATGTTGCCATATTAGCTTCCTATTCTACCAGGCTCTTCGAAATCGTGGTAAAATTATACAATATAAAATTTACCATTTTAACCATTTTTAAACATACGGTTTGGTGGCATTAAATAGACTTACATTGTTGTGCAACCGTCACCACCATCCATCTTCAGACTGTCTTCACTGGAGCTGAAAAATGAAACAATAACTCCCCATTTCTCCTCCTCTCCAAGCCCTGGAAACCACCATTTTACTTTCCGTCTTTATGAATTCCAGTACTCTAGGTAATTTATATAAGCACAATACTATAATGCTTATTCTTTTATATCAGTCTTTTTTCACTTAGCATAGTATACCCAAGATTCATCTATATTCTAGGGTACGTCAGAATTTCTTACTTTTAAAAAGCTGAATAATATTCCCTTGTATGTACATGCTACATTTTATTTATCCATTAATTTATCCATGGACACTTGGGTTGTTTCCAAACTTCTGCTATTGTAAGTAATGCTTCCATGGACCTTGATGTCCAAATATCTGTTTCAATTTCTGCTTTCAACACTTTCGGGTATAAACCCACACTTGGAATTGCTGAATTATACAGTAATTCTGTTTTGGTGTTCTTTGGCGCTACTATGCCATTCTCCACAGCAGCTGCACCATTTTATATTTAACCAGCAACAGACAAGGGTTCTGATATCTCTATATCCTCATCAATACCTGTCTTCTTGTTTTTATTTGTTTGTTTTTTGCTTTTTGGTAATAGACATCTTAATAGGTGTGAAGTGTTATTCTGTTTCTTATAACTCACTTTTAACTTTAATTTATCTCTATTGTTCAAATATACTTGGTTCATAGCAAAGCATGCCTTAAAATATTTATATCATACTTGGGACTTTGTGATGTGGGCTAATCTCACTGGAGATAGGTGATATCTCAGAGTGGTTTTGATTTACATTTCTCTGATGATTAGAAATAATTAGCATTTTTTCATGTATTTGTTGGCCATTCATCTGTCATTTTCAGAGAAGTTTCTGTTCAAGTCTCTTGTCCACTTATAAAAGAGGTTGTTAGCTCTTTTCTTGTTGATTAATTTTAACTGTCTATAGATTCAAGTTATCATCCCTTGTCAGATTGGTAACAGTCAAACATCTTCTGGTACCAAACTAAAGCAAACAGACAACCCTCAGAATGGGAGAAGATAAATTAAACAATAATATGCCACAAAAGAGGAGGAGGCATAAGCTAAAACCTACACTTTGCTTTGCACTTTCAAATAAACAACATATCAACTTAGAAAGAAGAGTGCTTTGCCACATCCTTATTTAATAAATAGATGATTGGCTTACCCTAATCATCTTTTTAGCTTGATCAAATCCCTCATAGATGTTGAGAGAATGGTACCCTTCTACACTGCTGGTGGGACTGCAAACTAATACAACCTTTATGGAAAGAAGTATAGGGAATTCTTAAAGAACTACAAGTTGACCTTCCATTGGATCCTGCAATTCCACTAACTATGTATCTATTTAGAAGAACAAAAATCATTTTACCATAAAGACATTTGCACCAGAATGCTTATTGCAGCTCAGTTCACAATTGCCAAGTTGTGGAAGCAACCCAAATGCCTGTCACCCCGTGAATGGATTAACAAATTGTGGCATATGTGTACCATGGAATACTATTCAGGTATAAGAAAAGATGGAGATTTTACATCTTTTATGTTTACCTGGATGGAGATGAAATACCTTCTTAGTGAAGTATCTCAAGAATGGAAAAAAAATCCAATATACTCAATATTAATATGAAACCAATATATAAGCAATTACATGCCCACATGAATGATTAAACACAAATATAGTCTAGCGAGGAGGAGGGAAGGGGAAGTAGGAGGGGAGGAGAAGAGGGGAAGGGATGGAAGGGGAAGGAGGGAGGGCAACTAGCAGGATCTCACCTAATGTCCTGGGTAAAGGGCTCAACTACAACTTGAACTTTACCTTAGAATTGAAAATAATGTAATCTAAACATTTGTACCCTCATATTAATTTGAAATAAAAAAAAATTATACCAAATTTAGTTGAGCTAAAATGTTCTTTTAGGACAAAATTTACTTTTTATGGTATGAATTGACATCATTTTAGACAATTCAGAAAAAATAAAAATGTATAAGTAGAAAATTCACTTATAGTCTTGTGAATTAAATATAATACAATAGATGGAGAATATAATTTATTTAATAATTTATTCAGTAAATATTTAGGTGTTGATGATTTTTAAAGCTTGGTCCCCCAAACCAGGCAGTCTTCACTTAAATCCTTATTCAGCTTAACATGTGTTTGACTTTGGGAAAGTTATGTGATCTCTTAAACCTCAATTTGTCTACTCATAAAGTTGGGAATAATAATAATAACATAAAGTTGTGGGAATTAGGTATTCGTTATGCAATGATGAGTGAAGGCAGACCTGAGGACTACCTTTGTGTAGTAGTCTAATGGGGGCAAGAGACATTAACAAAGAAATCATTGCAACAAATCTATAATCGCAAACTAAAAAAATTTCTGGAAAGAAATAACACCGTAGTAGGGTAATTTACTTAAAAAGGCCTGACCTAGGCAGGGGTCTCAGAAACCTTCTGAAGGAAGTGATGGAGGGATCTGAAGATTAAGGAGGGAATAGGAAAAAATATTGGGGTAAGAGTTTTGTGGGGGTATTGTAGGTGGAGGGAACGGTGGGTTTATCAGGGAAGAAAATAGAAAATACAATGGAAATATACAGGGAGTGGCACTAAATTCATTCTTGGAGAGTCAGAAGATAATTTGTAGAAGAGGAGACATTGCATTAAGTTTTGAAGAAGGAAGAAGGGACATATGAGGACATTGGAGGAAGTGAACAATACAGTCCAGGCAGAGGAGCATTTCAGAAGCTTTCTTCTCCATTTGGTGTAGCAGAGCGTAGGGTATAAAGAGGGCAGCAGTGGCGGGTTCTGGGTGAACAGTAGGGAGGTGCATGGTGAGGAGGGAGGCTGGAGCCGTGTCAGCAGTGGGAAGATAACTATGTGAAGGAGTCATGGAGGGACGCGAGCAGATTTGCATCTGTGAAACCTGCAAACACTGCGGTAAATGAGGGAAATGAGTCTGCAGTGCACGTGAGGTTGAAAGTAGGGAAACCAATGAGGTGGCTGAGGCGATTATTTTGACAGTCCTTTCAGAAACCATGAGGACCAGAGTTAGAGCCGTGCTTGTGGGGCAGAGCAGGCGGGAGCGTTTAGAAAGCCTGAGGGTTAGAATGACATTTAGTGGCCCATGGGATGTGACAGAAGAGGGAGAAAGACAGGGGATAATACGGGGTTCCTGTTTTTGGTGATTGGCAGGACTAGAAATATGAAGTTAGTATAGACCCCTCACCCTTTTCTTTTTGAAAGTAGTGAGAGGAGATAGAGACAAAAGATCTCAGTTTGGGCACATTGGCTATCAAGTAGTTGAAGGCTAAATGTGTGTGAACTTGGAGGTAATAAGAATTTTCTGGGCTGGAAGTACAAGTCTGAGAGATGGATATTAGTACATAGATGGCAGCTAAAGACAATGAAATGTTTTTCTTCTTCTTTTTTTTTTTTTTGGCCAGGGTTGGGTTTGAACTCACCACCTCTGGTATATGGGACCAGCACCCTACTCCTATGAGCCACAGGCACTGCCTGTTTTTCTTCTTGAATTTCCTCTTTATCTCCCTCTCCTCAATGTTAACTCTTTCTTATACTTTGCATTTCAGCTTAAAATTTACTAATTTTTTAAAAAAACTGTCAGAGTCACATATGGGTCCAGACGATTAGGTTACATTGTTTGCGTTAGTTAGGTAAAGTCCAAGTTGTGGTGGAGCCCTTCACCCAGGAGGGTGTCAGAGGCTTCCGATCATCCCTGAGCAAGTCAGGAACTGGCCTTGCACACTGAGCTGAGCTTTGCTGGTCCTCAGAACTCTCTTTAGATGTTTATTTTCTCAGCACAATCAGTGAGGGCAGGGAAGGTTCCTCCTGTGCATCCAGAATACTCATCACGTGAGTAGCATCCAATCATACATGTTCATTGATTGGTTGAATAAATGAAGGAAGAAGATTGTCCAGGGAAAGAGCATGAAGTGAACGAAAAAACCCTCAGTGGCAAATTGGGAGGGACATCAAATAAGATAGAAGTTTAATGTGTCCTTTAAGAGGTGATGGTTGATCTTGACCATGAATGCTTGTTGTATTTCCTCCTGTCTTTTGATTTTTGATACAGAGCTTAAAAAATTCAGCATAGTTTTTATTCCAGATATGTGCCTACAAAATGTATTTTTTTCCACTTAATATTTTAACGCAAGCTTTTTTTTTCAATATTGAGGTGTCTTTATTTTTAATTTAGGTTTTATTTCATTTGTGTAGGTTAAGTGGAAACTTTGTAGAGATTCATTTGTTATATGGCAGTAAATGTTTACTCACACAGGGATAGTTTCAGAATGACTGTTCCCTTGTCTTTATACACTTGCTCATTTATACGTGCATAGAGTTACCCAACCATGTGAGCTTACATATAAGATTTAAATGTCTACCTCCTGGAGCCCAATATAGAGGGGAGGAGGTAGATATACACACAATTAATTTACAAAGAGAATAAAAAGTATTCTAAAAGGGGTCCATGGAAGAATCTATAGTGACGGACACCCTACAAATTTGTGCTAAAGCTAAATGTCTGTTTCAGGTTGATATTTTAAATTAAATGCAGGTGTTTCTTTTCTGAACTTTGTATAATATAAAATTTTTATTTTTAAACAAGGAATGGTATGTTTTCTTCTCTCTATGCTTATAGGGAAGGGAAATTGGCATTTATTATTTAATTGCTATGTGCCCAGCTCTGGACTCATTGAAACTATTCATACAATTTACTTTAATCTTCATTATATCCTTCAAAATGGCTGTCATTATCCTTGTTTGACAGAAGAAGAAAATTAAGCCTCAGGAAAGTTAAACTATCTCCCCTGATCACATGAGTAATAAATAAGGAATTCAGGGAATTCGTATTAAAAGCATGGTCGTCCTAATATCAAACCCTTTATGCCTTTATTGTATTCTAAACATATAATTCTGTTTGACTCTTAAAGAAAACTAGGACCCTGAAAAGTGACTTCTATATATGCAGAACATCTATATACCTACAATTTCACATATAATGTTTTAACACGTTACAGTGCTCAAGAGTTATTACTTGATTTTCTATGCTGATGTTACCATGCTATAACATCCTATTCATAGATAACACTTCTTTTTACCACTAGTTTTACCCTCTTCCTCTCCTCTCCTACTGTCTTTTCCAAGATTTATTGCATAGGAGATAAACAACTGACTTGAGTAACAATTCTCTTAAATGTCTTGTGGTAGCAATGATGAGAGAAAATGGACCCTGCTTCTAAAAAATTACTAGTCGAAGGAAGGAAGAACATGGTGACACATGAGTTGTGTTCTTCAGTTGTTCTCCATGCACATCTGATCTCATCTAAGGCAGTGGTCTCTTTCTCCTTCCCGCTCACAGAGCATCTCACCAGAGTGCCAGGTAGAGACTAAGGGCTTAATGAATATGTGTTCGTTGACGGGAGCAGGAGAGCCAATCTCACAGCATAATGTCAGCTCCTGAATAATTGAGCAGAGTCTGTGTGATTAATGTGTTTATGGACTCAGCTGGTATTAGCAATATCCTCCCTGCTACCTTCCTGCCCTTGTCTCTCATCCCTCAGCCATGTGTTTATAGCCGGGTATTCTATAAAGTGTGTTTGTTAATAAAATAAGCAAGAGGAGGCATGTGCTGGGATAAAGGTGTTAGGGAGCTATGAACTTGAAAATGTTCAAACAATTCATGCAAATGTTTTGCTTCGTGAGTATACACAGATATGTAATAGACAATCAATGGTTTCTCCGTAGCAGAAGCTGAGACTGAAACATGATATAGTCATGAAATGGTAACTTTACTACACCAGCCAGGGTTAGTTTTTGTTGTGGTTATGCTTTTTAGAAAGGTAAAACACTATGCAGTAAACAGACAAACAAAAACTCTATTCAAGGTCGTAAATGACATTTTATTTCATAGAAACACGTTATGTAAAGCAACAAGAAATGATTTTTTGTTAAAAGTAAAATGATCCTGGCTGAAAAACATAACTAGGAGAAATTATATGTAGCTGTTTTTAGTTATTAGGAATAGAGACAAAACTTTTTCTTGGATGAATCTTCTGTTTTTTCGAGCCTGGGAGGTGGAAGCAGAGAGAGAGCCAGGTAGGGTTAGCCAGTTTTTACGTGCACACCAGCACACAAAGGGTGTTGTTGGTGAGGCCTGTTTGGGTGGGTCCA
This sequence comes from Arctocebus calabarensis, assembly GCA_963573935.1. NCBI lineage: Eukaryota > Metazoa > Chordata > Mammalia > Primates > Lorisidae > Arctocebus > Arctocebus calabarensis. Next base: position 11,193 of record CAUYON010211438.1, read on the forward strand.
CTTAGATTCAGCTGCGTTAAGCACACCAATACCTAATAAGATACTTAAGCCAGTGCCATTTAACAGAAGGATTTGGGTGAGAGTTGCTGGATTCACATTGTGGAGGATAATAACTAATGTTTATGAAACAGATAAAGGTAACTACGTGACTTTTGCTTACATTGTGAGCTTTTTTAGACCACCTTTAGAAATTTGACATCTCTCCACTGGCCAGAAGAAGCAGTCACCCTTAATGGAGCACATGTTATTTTGCTGGCTCAGTGCTCTGGGGTCTACTTTATCCTAATTTCTGGATTCATTCCACAATGTCTTGATGTATTTCTTGTAAAACTCTGACTGCTAGCCCCTAAAGATTTGTGGTTCATGTTGCTAGACAAACGGTAGGGACTTTAATATTCTCCCTGTGGGTTCTTTTGAGTTAAGTCCTTACTCTAGAGCTTTGCTAGATCCACCTTCTGCTTTTATTGTGGGGGCTGTCTTTGTCTTTGCCTGGACCTTTCTATACTCTATCCTCAGATGTCTGGGGTGTCCTCTGTCTATGCGCCCAGAGATACTAGACAGGTCATATTTAATTCTTGTGGGAAGCCAATAACTTTCGGCAGGGACAGATTTGCTGTGTGCATCACATTGAAGACTAACTCCTTCAGAAAATACTTCTGACTTAGCCTGGTACTGAGGAACAGAAGCCCACAGGTTTTTTTTTAATTCCAAACATTCATAGTCTACTAAGATTAAAGGGCCTTTGACCATCTCTGCTATTAAGATGTATTTTACTCAACGTTGTTTATTTATTCAATTTTAGGGTTATGATTCTAAAGGATTCTCATTTTCTGTGACTCCTAGATCCCTTTGCAACTCAATATTGGACCAAGATGGACGCCTGACTCAAAGCCACTAAATGCACTCACTGGCTAATGGATAATCAGATTCTCTTCTGGGGATTTTGGAATCCAGACTAGTAATTTGTCAGTGACGAATCACTCTGTGCAGGTCCGTGAAGACTTTAGGCTAATGACCATGTTGAACTTTGATCTTCAGTCAAATTCCAACTCCAAAACAATCAAGCGACCTAAAAGGTCTGATGCTATGACCATCCCATTAAGGCAGTCGTTTCTCCACCACAAAATGGGGACCAGAAAACAGCCACAAATGTCTATGTGCATTTGCTAATATTTGAGAACGTGATGAATTATTTACTTGCCTACATGCGTTTGCTAATATTTGAGAATTTATATATTATTTGCCTGTTTCACTATCTCACCAACTTTTCTTGCCTCTGATAATAGTTGTGGGTCTATGCGGCTAAGATGATTGGGATAAGTAACTAGACTTTTCTAGATGCAAGACTCATATGCTCATTCTTAGAAAAGCTATCAAGAAGTCTCAAGGTAGGCCAGTTTTGCAATGTGTTTAGAAGAAAAGTAGACCTAGGATGGTGGCAATACATGACGTCATAAGGCAATTTTGCTAAGTTCATCTATTGCTCAAGAGAAATAAACTGCAGGACAATGAAGAAGCAATGAGAGTCTTTGAGTAGGGAGTAGTCTTTTGGAAAAGGGACACCAGGTCATTGTGGAAGAACATCGTGAGTATATCATCACTTTTTTTCAACATCTAAAAAGTCAGTGGTACTTGTCTGTTCCTCAGGCCAGACGATAAACTGCACAGAAGAGGAAGGCTTCTATTCCTCTAAGAATATGAAGGCTTTATTCCTAGAGGCTCCAAACTTAAGTATGGCTAAATTAGCTAGAGGCAGTAAAACTGAAGCCAAGTGGGATGGCCTTGAAGGGAGGAATTACCTATATTCTTTGGGAGAAAATGATGACTACCATTTATCATGTGGCAATATGTGCTGAAAATGGTGTTAGGAAACTTAAGGTTATTTCTATCCTTACAGTAAGTGTACAATATAGGTATTACCATTTTCATTTTCCAGGTGGGGAAATTAATGCATGGAGAAATTGCCCCATTATTTGCCAACAAGTAGAATGAAGACACAGACCTTTTGATTCTAATGACGGTCCTAAAAGAACCCTGTTTTGTCAGACTCTAGAGGATTTCTTACATTTTCAGTAAAACTCAGAACAGAAAACAAATCATCTGTACTTCATTTTTGGATAAATGGAAAAGTGTCTAGCTGGGTTCTTAGATATGTCCTAAAGCAAATGATAAAAAAAAAAAAAATACCATTTTCTGACGAGTCTTTCCAATAGTTGATTTCATGATGCTTCAATCAAAGCATTCAATGAGCCCCCATTATCGTCTATATTTACATTGGCATTCAAAGACCTTATCCTGACTGGTCTCTAATTTGCAATATAGACCTATCCTATCCTTCTTTCTAGATACTTTATTAGAAAATCAATGTATCCATTCCAGTATTTATGCTTTTCTCTTTCCTCTTGCTTGCTACTACCATCCATTACTGCAGACTCCACCACCATCTTGTGAAGTTTTCCTCATTTGCTTCATTCTTTGAATTTTTGGTATGTCTTTAGCTTGCATTTATTATATGGTTAAACATATTGTAGTCGAATGTAATTATTTAAGAATTTCTACTGGAGTCTACACATCAGGAAGAAGGGAGCATGTTTTAAATATCTTTCCTTACACATGGCCATGCAAATATTTGATTCAATGAATATTATAAGCAAGTTATAGATGCTCACTCAGTGTCATGATTGATAATAGTAGGATGGCTTCCATGTACTGAGCATCTATTATGTAAGGAACATGTTAGGCACCGTATATGAAACTTTTTCTCATTCCAGAATAGCCCTATTCCAGTTGGAGTAGTTGGCCTGTGACTTAATCTTTCCTGATTACTTTTTCCTGGGGAGAAAAAGAGAAGGCAAGTGACTCAGTAATGTGAAAAAAAAGGACCTCTAGGTAAACAGACTGGTATTTTAGAGGAAGATATTCCTATTCTATGGATGCTTTGAATAGCATGTCCCTGATTTAGGATTGTGTGTGATAAGCAAATCAATGATCTATAGATTTGCAGGGCATGGTTCTCTGGTGGATGTACTATCTGGGATATAAAATAGAGATGTTTCAGCTTGGCGCTTTTAGCTCAAGTGGCTAAGAAGCCTGCCACATACACCAGAGCTGGCAGGTTTGAATCCAGCTGAGGCCTTCCAAACAACAATGACAACTACAACCAAAAAATGGCCGGGCGCCTGTAGTCCCAGCTACTTGAGAGGCAGAGGCAAGACAATCATTTAAGCCCAGGAGTTGGAGGTTGCTGTGAGCTGTGATGCCATGGCACTCTACCCAGGCTGACAGCTTGAGGCTCTATCTTAAAAAGAAAAATAGAGATGTTTCAGGACATAAGTGCTCCTATTATGTGGGGTGACCTTATAGATCTCACCTATTCTTCTGGGTCAGAAAGCACATGTCCAAAGCAGCAGAAACAATTTAGGGAACCTGAAAGTGTCTCAGACCTCCCTCTGTTTTATGTATGCCTCTTAATTGTATCTCCTGCAACTTACGAGTATGAATGTCTGGTTTGAATCCCGGGCTGGATTCGAACCCACCGGCTCTGCTGTATGTGGCTGGCTCCTGTGTACAATTTGAAATAGTTGCATTGCACACTAATTTTATGGACACGCTGTGTAATGTTTATTGGGTAAAGGGGATTTAAGGCAGCAGACAGAGTAAAGGCTACTAATCAGTTGATCTTAAGTAAGTGGATTATGCTGGATTATCTAGGTCAGCCCAATGTAATCAAAGAGGTCTTTTGTTTGCTTTTTTGAAGATGGATATTGTTATCGGCCTTGGAATGGAGGTTTTTCCAAGTTCGTGATGTTTTTTAGGAAAAGAGTATCGGGATGCATCTTGTAAGCTGAGCAAGTGACAGCTTTTTATTGAAAGCAAAAGTCCACTGCCAGGGAGGAGGAGCAGGCAGGCTCAAAGAGAGCAGCTGCCCTGCGAGGAAGAGCTTTGGACCTTTCGTAGTCTTACTAATTGAGAGGGGACTATTGAGAGCCAAGAGGTTGCCTTTTACCAAGAATTCGGGTAAATTCTAGAATTGCTTTCCCTCTCATTTTCCTACTTTCTATGGCTGTCTTGGAACTGTCACAGTGATTTTAAGGGTGGAGAAAGTTTGAAACAGAACGTGTGATATTATAATGAGCCAAAGTTCATGTAAGGTGGCAGAGATAGCTGACAAGCCCATTGAGGCCTGTTTTTGATTGTGGTTATCAGCCCCTCTGGCCAGTTTCTGATTAAGAATCATTTACTTTAATGCCTACATATGATCTTCAAGCTCCCGCATCTGGTCTCAGCCTTGTCTCTTAGTCTCCTATTTTCACACAAGGGGATCACAAGACAAGGAATGCACAGAGTGTCTAGAAGCAAGAAATATCAAGGTCTTGAATTTTTTCTCTAGGGTTTCCAGAAGAAATGAGGCCCTGAAAACATTTTGATTTTACTTTAGTGAGGCCTGCAGCAGACTGCTGATCTATGAAACTGTGCGATAAATTTGTACTGTTTTAAGCTGCAAAATTTGTAGTAATTTGTTACAGCAGCAATAGAAAACCAATACCATAGGAGATATCCGCTATATCTCCATTTGAAGTGGCATATCCAGCATTTAAATCCAAATCCATCTGATCCAAAGTCTCTGTTCTTTCTGCTCTGTTTCAGGACCTCTGCTTTTATTAGAGAATGCTGTGAAATTTTCTCATTCTGGTTTCTGTTTTTATTTCTAGCACTTTATTTCATTCTGATGTATTTACTTTCTAAAGGGAGAAATAGTTTCCACCCACTGTTAGGCCTATCATGGAGTTTCCCTCAGGTTTTTAGATGGAGCTTAGAAGTAAGATCACTCTAGGTATTAATTTCAGCTGTTCATATCACAGTGCTTCTGACTAAAGAGTTATGTAAATGCAAATTATTTACAAGTCTTGCGGAAATAAAAATTTCTTGCTTAAGTTATACAAACATACTGGTGATTTCAGATAGTATCTTGTGTCAAGATCTTCTGTTGTTTATAAGATTAGAAAAAAAGAACTTGGAGCTAAAAATGTTTTTGTTTAAGTTCAAGCTTCTACTTCTTTGTGTGATTCTGAAATAATTACCTTTCAGCTTCAATTTCCTTATTTTTAAGAAGGGGATAATATAACTAAGAAAGGCCCAAATGAGAATTCGCTTAGAGCACATTGTGATTTGTAAAACTCTATACACATGTAAGGCGTAATAATTATTATTGTTGGGAGATTTGAGAGAGAATATATGAGTCTATGTGAATGCAATTCACTTGTTATATGAAAAGTTTGGCTGAATATTTTACCCCAAGGCATTATTACTGTCAGTTGTGTTTGAACAACTACTGGCTGATCAAGGAGAAATGATGATTCAATTTCAGTAATACACATTATTATTAGCTGTTCCAAACTAATTTAAAGTGCAGAGATCCCTCAGTGATCAGAACCCATAACACTATGGTTTATAACAGTGGTTTGCAAACTTGACTACACATCAAAATCACAGGAGGAAATTAAAATAAAAATCCTGGATCCTTGCTAAGATACTGGGATTCCATGTTTCTTTCTTTTTAAAAAGTACCTGATGATGCAAATTACTATTTAGGCTAGTAAGTGCATGTCTTCTGACAGCCAGTGGTCTTACTTAACTTGTGCTAACTGGTAAGTTTTCAGGTTTTTAACAAACATTTTTCTGTTATGCTGTGAGCTTTGTCTCTCTCAGTGCTACGGCTGATGGTGTTTACACAGGGAAAAGTACCACATTGTTCACAGGCCACAAGCAGTGGTTTGTACTTCAATTATTTGAAGAGATAATAGCAAGTTTTTAATTATTCATGACACATGCTTAGCAAACTTGGAGCTTGAAGAAACCAAAGAGATGATCTGGTTCAATTTGTCTTTCTTCCCTAGATAAAGAAACACTGAGAGAAGTTAAAATGCTCACCTAAGCCATCTGGGACCAGGGCGCCCAGACTTTGCCTTTTTCTGTGATTCATGGTAAAATTGAAAGGCACAATTAGTCAAACGCATCATCTAAGCAGGAGCCCAGTTCTCTTTCTTCTATGAGAATTCTTAATAATACAGCAAAACGCACAGACTTTAAAGTTTCTTCCCTTGAATATTATGTGATGGAAGTTCTATGCGAGCATCTTCAAAGTTCAAAAAGTGAAGGAGAAATCATCTGAATCAATGGAGGATCCGTCCCCTCAATTGCTTTTATGTTATTTCTTCTGTTCTATAGATAAACCAGTGGGAAAATTACTACCCAAACCCCCTCCAGCGTCACTGATGGCTGATTCAAACTAAAGTGAACAACGTGGATGTTAAAATGCACGAGAAGGACCAATCTTGCAAAATTACAAAATACTTCCATATTTTAGGTTTCACATCCATATGGAGGAAGCCATTTCTCTTATCTGAGCTTTTGGAAAGTAGGCTGGGTATGTTTTAGGAACTACACCTTCTTCCTGAAACATGAAATTCCTCTTTTGTCTGCTTTTGATAAACGATTTTGTTTTCTTTGTTATCTTTATTGCACTCTATGTTTTCTCAGGCCTGGCTCACACTGCATTCATCTTTTACCTTCTAGAACCTGCCCCGTGGCTGAGTGTCGGGAGAGAGGCTGTTGAAGTGAATTGCTGAGGGGGAAACAAGAACCTTGAGAGGCGGAGCTGAGCCACATTTTACCAACATTAAAGACATTTTTATTTTTAGCCATATTCCAGTGAAAATGTTTTGTAGTGAAATTATATACAAATTGTTATCAGGTAAATATATAATAAATATATATATATAATAAGATGGTTGCAACGGGGGGACAAATAACATCTATCATCTCACACAGTTGCCCTTTTCCTCCCCTCTGTGGTAAGAGCAGCTATAATATCCTCATTTAACCCCAAATCCTGAATATAATACATTATTACTATTTATGTCTTCATGACATTAGATCTTTACACTTCTTCATTCTACATATTTACTATTTTTTAATCCTTTGGCCCACATCTCCCCATTTCACGTCCCCCCCAACCCTGGTAACTACTGTTTTATTCTTTATCTCTACCTATTGGACCATATTTTTAAGATTTCATATATAAGAGTCTTTCTGTGTCTAGTTTATTTAACTTAGCATCATTTCTTCCAGATAAATGCATGTTGTGACAAATGGCAGGATTTCCTTCTTTTCCTCAGGCCAAGATAATAATAATCCATTGTCTGTGTGTGTGTGTCTCACAACTTCTTTATCCATGAATCTGTTAGTGGGAACCTAGGTTGTGTCTATATCTTGGCTATTGTGACTAATGCTGCAAAAAAACACGAGGGTGCAGGTATTTTTACAAGGTGGTGATCTCCTTTTGTTTGGATATATAGAAGAGGGACTGCTAAGTCATAGGTAGTTCTAGTTTAAGTTTTTTTCTTTTTTAAAATTACCTTTATCATTAAATCATACCTGTGTACAATAGTGTAATCAAGGGGTACAATGTGCTGGCTTCATATACAATCTTAACTATTTTCATCAACCTGGTTAACATAGTCCTCCAGGCAATTTCTCCGTTATTATATGAAGACATTTGTATTCTGCATGGAACGTCCATACAGTTTTCCATAATGGTTCCACCAATCTACAGAATACCAACAGGAGTCTATTCAAAATTAAAAACAAAATTTTAGGGTGGCCCATGGGGGAAGAGTTGGAACTAGGAAAAGCAAACAAAACTGAGTACTTTGATCTAGGTACATGTAAGAATGGAGAAGGAAATAAGAACAAAGTAGGAAAAACGATGAGTATAGTCTCATTTGTATTAAGACGTTGGTTATGACCTATCTTTTTGAAAAATTCTTTATTATTAATTGACATTAAATTACCCTGTAAGTATAATTTTAAGCTTTCTCATTATTGGGAGGGCTCTGCACATGCCACGGTAATGAAACTGATAAATTTTTTGTATTAAAAATTTGAGATTTGTCACATTGCCAAGCCTTAGGGCTTTGTATGTTTAACCTAGATATTAATAAATTAAGAAAATAGTGATGATAGGCTTTTAGTAATGTGGTTTTAATTACCATAAAATGTTCTAGTAAGCTGGAGAGATGATTTTAAGTTAGATTTTACCTAAACATGAAATTTGGTAAAGTTCATAGTTTTTTTTTTTTTTTAAATAGTTTTCAGAGATGCTCCAAGTTATTGGGAAAACATCGTTAAGTAGAGCATTCTTTTTTACACCTCTGAAGAAAAGATTCAGCTGAAGTTTTTTATTTTTTTTATCTGCTACTGATTCTCATGGCTCTTTTTAGTGAGGGAAGTGAAAAATATATGTGTATCCTCAAAAATTATATACCTGGCAATTTTGGTCACATATCTTTGGAAAGATTGTTAACATTGTATGTGGGACACTGAAGCTCAGGCGTTTGTTATTTGTTACTTTTGTATAAAAGCACAAAAACCCTCATACTTTTTCCCGAATATGCCTGCTGATGTGGTTATAATCATTCTTTGACGTTTCTCGTTTGTTTTTAAGCCTAGAATGAAACTTTAAAAATTCTTGTAAAAAATAACTATGAAAATAAGATACATATTTTTTGAATATTCCATTTTCTGCTAATTGTGCTAATGGAAAGTAGATCAGAGCTGTGTTTTCTCATTAATTATTCAGATTTGAAAATATTAAGACTGACACTTGCAAGGAAAACAACCGATGTAACTGTGAGGGCGAGTTCATCCCACCCTCCACTTTTGATGCGTGTGGTAGAGCGAGCAGAGGCCAAACAAGAGACAGAAACCTTATAAAGTTTTATCTTTTAGCTAAGGAATTTGAAAGCTCTTTTATCTGCAAGTATATATATATATATTTTTTTGAGACAGAGCCTCAAGCTGTCGCCCTGGGTAGAGTGCTGTGGCATCACAGCTCACAGCAACCTCCAATTCCTGGGCTCAAGCGAGTCTCCTGCCTCTGCCTCCCAAGTAGCTGGGACTACAGGCACCCGCCACAACGCCCGGCCATTTTTTGGTTGCTGCCATCATTGTTGTTTGGCGG
>CAUYON010211445.1:0-26103 GCA_963573935.1 Arctocebus calabarensis
TCTACAGCTTCTTTATGTTCCCTGATTGTCTCCTTCATTTGTTTAAGCTTATCCATACCTTTTCTATATTCTCCATATCTCTCATCTGACTTTTGGTTCTGTTTTTCCATTTTCTCATCCAATCCCTTTATTGTCTTAATCCACATTTTAAATTCCCTTTCTGTCAGATCCATTAATTCTTTATAGGATGAGTCTTCTCTTATAATTGTCTCATGGTCCCTTGGAGGAGTTGCTCCATTTTGGTTCTTCATGGTGCCTGAATTATTCTTTTGGTTCCTCCTCATGTATGCTTTCTTCTTGTTCACTTACTTGTGTACTTTTTTCCTTCATACTCCCTCCTCCGTTTCAAGTTTACTTGTCTCAGTTTAGGTGAGGAAGAGGCCTTTTAGTATGGGGTCAGAGGGCTGAGAAGTATTGGATCTGACTTTTGTAGCAATATGTTTATGTTGCAATATACTTTCTGGACACCAGGTGGCACCATGAATTCATGGGAAGAACAACATATCTGTTAACCTCTCTGTGGTTCCCAGTTAGATTGTTCTTGGTGATTTCCCCTTCACTGACTAGACACTCAGTCCCTGCCCATCTGTGATTCCAAATAATCTTCAGAGGCAGGATTCACAGATTCTCCCTATAACAGTTCTGTTGGGGGGGGGGAGGGGCTAGGCCTGTCCGGTGGGTAGGATGGTTCTCCATAGACGGAGCTCAAACTACCAGGACTTAGGCCCACAGCAAGAGGCCTGCCCACTCCACCATCTGGTGACTTGTATGACAACAGTGGCACCCTCCTGACTGGTATCCCATATGGATGTCTCACCTTCTGCCAAACTGGTAGAGCTGCTGGAGCCAGTATCCCACTCTGGCCACCAAATTCTGCTCTGGAGTGCACTTTGCAATCTTTCTACTCAATGTCTAGCTTCCACCAGGAACCAAAAACTGCAGTAGGCTTTTGGGATCTCTGTGCCAGGGGTTGGGGGGCCTGGCTGTGGTGGCTCTGCAGTTCAACTCCAAGTCCAGTAATCCGCCACCTCGCTGCATACCCTGAACTACCACTCCACACCATTATTTCACACTGGGTATGATCTAGCCCACTTGCTCCCACCTGGTGTTCATGAGTGCTCAGCTAAACATCTTTCCCTTATGCCATCATGCTGTGCCCTCCCCTTCCTCTGTTAATGTCTTCTGCTATTTCTTTTCCTGGGTTTCATAATTCTCTTTGTAAAGATCTTTCACCTCTTTTGTTAGAGATATTCCTAAGTATTTCATTTTCTTTGAAGCTACTGTAAAGGAAATTGTGTCTTTGATTAGCTTCTCAACGTGACTATTACGGCATAAACAAAGGCTACTGATATGTGGACATTGATTTTATATCCTGAGATGTTACTGTATTGCTTGATCACTTCCAGGAGTCTTGTGGTTGAATCTCTGGAGTTCTCTAAATAAAAGATCTTATCATCAGCAAAGAGCAAGAAGAGTTTGACAACCTCTGCTCCCATCAGACGCCCTTAATAGCCTTCTCTTGCCTGATTACACTGGCTAGTACACCACTACTATGTTGAATGGGTGATAGTGGACATCCTTGTCTGGGTCCAGTCTTAAGTTGAAAAGCTCATTCAGATGTTAGCTGTGGGTTTGTCATGGATGACTTCAGTCAGCTTAAGAAATGTGCCACCTATGCCTACTTTAAGTGTTCTTGTTAGAAAAGGATGCTGAGTTTTTGGCAAATGCTTTTTCTGCATCTATTTGAGAGAATCATATGGTCTTTGTTTTTGCTTCTATTGATACATTGAATTGCTTTTATGGATTTGCATATGTTAAACTACCCTTGTCCCTGGGATAAAGCCTTCTTGATTGTGATATATAATTTTTTTAATGTGTAGCTGCAATCTGTTAGCTAAGATTTTGTTGAGTAATTTTTGCATTAATATTCGTTAGTGAAATTGGTCTGTAGTTCTCCTTTTTAGTTAGATCCTTTTCTGGTTTCATAGTCAGGATGATATTTGCTTCATAGAACGGACTGGGGAAAGTTCCTTTCTTTTCAGTATTAAAGAAAACATTCTGCAATATAGGTAGAAGCTCATCTTTGAAAGTGTGATAGAATTCTGATGTGAAGCATTCTGCTCCAGGGCTTTTTTGTTGTTGTTGTTGGACACTTTTTTATTGTTTCTACTGTCTCAGGGCTTGATATTGGTCTGTTCAAGAGATCTGTGGCTTCCTGGTTATGTCTAGGGCAGTGATGTGATTCCAGGTATTGGTCCATTTCCTCCACATTGTCATATTTGGGGGCAAGAGTTGCTTGTAGTAGTCAGAAATAATCACTTGTATCTCTGGTATCAGTTGTTATTTTCCCCTTTTGTTTATGATTAAGGTTATTAGAGATTTTACTTTTCTACCTCTGGTTAATCTGGCCAGTGGTCTATCTATTATTTGTCTTTTTGAAGAACCAAATTTTGTTTCATTAATTTTCCTAATTATTCTTTTGTTTTCAATTTCATTTATTTCTGATTTAATTTTGGTTTTTCTTTTTTTTTCAGGTGGGTTTGGGGTTGGATTGCTCTTCTTTTTCCTTTTCTTTATGGTGATTCATTGGATTGTTGATGTGCTCTCTTTCTGTTTTTTACATGTAGGCATCTAATGTGATAAATTTTCCTCTTCCAGCTACTTTTGCAGTGCCCAACAGGTTTGGTAGCTTTTGTCTTCATTGTTGTTATGATCAAGGAAGTTAATGATTTCTTCTTTTCTCTCTTCTTGACCTAACTGTCATTCAGTATAAGGGTGTTTAATTGCCATGCCTTCATGTGGGCATGAAAATTTTTGTAGAAGTTGAGTTCCACCTTTATTGCCTGTGGTCTGAGAAGATACATGGTATACTTTCAATTCTTGTGTTTTTTTGAGGTTTGATTTGTGTCCTAGGATATGATCTATTTTGGAGAATGACAAGAAGAACATACATTTATAGCTTTGGGATAGTGTGTTCTGTATATGTCTATTAAGCATAGTTGTTCTAGGGTATCATTTAAGTCCCTTGTATCTTTGCTTTGTTGCTGTTTAGAGGATCTCTCCGTCTTTGTAAAAAGTGTGTTAAAGTCCCCTACTATTAAGTTGTTATTTGATATTTATTGCTCAGACTAATTAAGGTCTGTTTCATAAATCTGGGAGCATTTAAGTTGAGTACATAAATATTTTAGAATTGAAATGTGTTCAAATGCCCATCTTTGTCTTTTTTGACTTTAGTTGCTTCTCATATCTAGATAATCTTCTTATATCTGAAAATAAGCTTACAGCCCCTCCTTTCTTCCATTTGTCTGAAATATTTTTCTTTCCTTCACCCTGAGTTTGCTTTGTCCTTGGAGGTTAGGTGTGTTTCCGGTAGACAGCATATGGATGGCTTGTACTTATTTATCCAGTCAGCCAGCCTATGCCTCTTTAGTGGAGAAGTCAAGCCATTTATATTTATAGAGAATAGATAAGTGTGGTAGAGTTCTCTTCATCTTATTTTGTTAAAGTCCATTGCTTAGTTTTATCTTTTTTATCATTGTGGAAGCTGGGTTTTGTTCTTTAGCTTCTGGGTGTTTACTTTGCTGGTGGTCCATTGTGATGATCAATGTGGAGAATAGGTCTAAGTATTTCCTGTAGAGCTGGTCTTGTGGCAAACTTTTTCGGTGTTTGCATGTAAGTAAAAGATTCAATTTCCTCATCAATTTTAAAGCTTAGCTTAGCAGGATATAGAATATTGGGCTGAAAATTGTTTTGTTTAACAAGGTTAAAGGTAGGTGACCATTGTCTTCTGGCTTGAAATGTTTCATTTGAGAAGTCTGCTGTCACTCTGATGGATTTTCCCCTGTAGGTCATTTGGCACTTACTCCTGGCTGCTTGCAGAATTTTCTCTTTCGTCTTGACTTTGGGCAGGTTCATAACAATGTGTCTTGGAGAAGCTCTTTTTGAGTTGAAACAACCTGCGTTCAATATCCTATGAAAGGAATGTGTCAGAATCTTTGGTGATACTTGGGAAACTTTCATTAATGATGTCCTCTAGTAGGGTTCTCATCGTCTTCTGGGATACCTGTAATTTGAATGTTTGAACTCTTCAGGAAGTCCCATAATCACTCAGTGAACTTGTACTTTCTCTCTCTTTTTTCTTTCTCTTTAGTTGCCTGTGTTAGCTCAAGAGCTTTATCTAGCTCTGAGATTCATTCTTCTCCATGGTCTAATCTGTTATTGATACCTTCTACTGCAGCTTTAAGTCCCTGATTGACTGCTTCAGTTCCTTAAGCTCTGAAATACCCTTTCTATATTTTTACATCTTTCATCCCTTACTTGGTTCTGTTTTTGGGTTTCCTTTTGGTTATTTTCCACTTTCTCACCAATTCTCTTCATTGTTTTTACCATCCGTATTTTAAATTCTCTTTCTGTCATTTCCAACTTTTCTTCATAGGTGGAATCTTCTGCAGTAGCTACCTCATGACCTCTTGGGAAAGTTGCTCTGTTTTGGTTTTTCTTGTTCCCAGGATGTTTCTGTTGTTTTGTTCCTCATGAGTGTTTTCTTTTCGTCTGCTTCCCTATCCTACTTTTTCTTTTCACTTCCTTCTCCTCAAGTTATCTTGTCTCTAACCTTAGGTGTTGAAGTGACCTTTTGGTATAGGACCAAAAGGAAGAGAGGAGTGAAGAACAAGACAGGAGAAAGGATGACAAAAGACAAAGAGCAAGAAAAGGGAGTGGGTAAAAGAAAAGATAAACAGAAAGAGACAGGGGTAAGAGTGATGTTCATCAGGGTGCTTTGTCCTGCATCCACAATTCCAAGCCTCTGGGGGACTGGATAGTATGGGTGCCTCAAGGTTACAGCTCCTTACAAAGCCCACCTCCACCAAATAGAGAAGAAAAACAAAAATAGTATAAAGTAAAACACACACACAAAAAACCTTAAGGGATAAAATGGGGGGGGAGGAATAACAGGAGCAGAAAAAGTAGCAAAAATAGAGCCCTTACTACTGAAGTAGGAAATAAGGAAATATTATAATTACACAAGAGGGAAAAAATAAAGAAGAATCTAGGGGAAAAATGTTAAAACAAGGTTTTTTAAGCAGGAATACATTTTGCCATATATTGGCTGGCAACAGGTGATCTGGGGCATAAGATGCTAATTATGACACTGATACAGCTGTATAAAATGGAAGGTGGAAGCCTCTGTCTTGCCAAGGAGACGTGGTCCCTTCTTTCCAATTTCTTTGCCTGCATTCCCCACAGAGTTTGAGCCTGAAGCTCTTGTCAGCCTCCTTAACAGACATGCCTTGACCTTTCCAGACTGTGACCCTTGTTCACACAGTAGCTTTCCCAGAAAAATGTGTATCGCTCAGATCTCCCCTACAGATGGCTGCCCAGCTTTTAAGGTGCATCAGAACCAGCCTCGCACTAGGACCCTGAGGACTGATCTTGCAAGGCAGCTTTCCCACAATGGCTGTACCCAGGCCCACAGCCAAACAATGAGAGCCCACTCCGCCAGGTGGCTCCTTCCCAGCCTAAGCAAAACCCACAGAGCAGGCCTTCTCTCTGAAAACCAAACCAGGCAACTTCTACCAGGTTGCAAGTATTTGCCCTTGTGCCGGTTCTGTATGACTTCTGACCTTCACTTGGGGCTCCTGGAGTCGCCTGCCTCCCTGTGCCCCCAGTGTGATGTTTCTGGGCAGGGCCTATCAGCCAGAGGTGACTGGATTCCTTTTTCCCTAGTCTCATCACATGTGGCTTCAAAGAAGCTATCTGTAGTCCACCATCTTACCTCTCTCTCTCTCTCTCTCTCTCTCTCTCTCTCTTGCTCTCACTCTCACTCTTTTTTTTGGAAACAGTCTCATTCTGTTGCCCAGGCTGGATGCAGTGGCATCCAAGCTCATAACAACCCCAACTTCACTGGGCTCAAGTGATCCTTCTGCCTCAGTACTAAGTAGCTGGGACAATATGTGCCCATCATACAACACCCAGCTAATTTTTCAATTTTAAGTAGAGATGGGGTTTCTCTTGCTCAGACTTCTGTTGAACTCCTGAGCTCCAAGGCACCCTCTCACTTCAGCTTCCCAGATACAGATATGAGCCACCTCTTCTATCACAAAAAGAAATAGAGATAACACCTTTAAAATTTGTATACATTTTTTTGACACCCTCTGTATAATCAACTTTGTCAGTTTTTTTTTGTCATTGTCTAGATTTTGTCTGAGCTATGGATAAGTTAAAGGAATATATATAAATTCCTGGGTTTTTGTGTGTTTTTTATCAAGAATTGGTGATGGGGGTGGCGCCTGTGGCTCAAGGAGTAGGGTGCTGGCCCTGTATACCAGAGGTAGCAGTTTCAAACCCAGCTCCGGCCAAAAACTGCAAAAAAAAAAAAAAAAAAAAAAAGAGGAATGGGTGATGAATTTTTTAGTGGCTATGGAGATAATCTTATTTTTCTCTATTAATCTGTTAACTAATCTTGCATTAATGATATCCTAAAATTGAACAATCCTTGCATTCCTTGAATGATTCCACTTAATCATTGCATATTATGTTTTCAGTGTGGTATATTTAACAACATTTTATTTCAAAGTTTTACATCAGTCCTCAAACATGAGTGATATTGGTCTGCAGTTTAGGTTTTATGGTATTTGTCAGGTGTTTATTTATCTTACAGATGTTAATTTTATAGTTACTAATTATATTGATTGATTTAGTTGATATTGCTACTAATCATTTATAAGTAATAAGTTATGTAGTTATACGAGAGCTGGTTTGAAAATCTTATTGTAGATGAGGTCAGCCCATTCACATATGCTTCTTTTTTTTTTTTTGATTTTGAGACAGAATCTCAAGCTGTCGCCCTGGGTAGAGTGCTGTGTTATCACAGCTCACAGCAGCCTCCAATTCTTGAACTTAAGTGATTCTCTTGCCTCAGCCTCCCAAGTAGCTGGGACTACAGGCACTCACTACAACACTCGGCTATTTTTTGGTTGCAGCCGTCATTGTTTGGCAGGCCTAGGCTAGATTCGAACCCGCCAGCTCTGGTGTATGTAGCTGGCAACCTAGCCACTTGAGCTCTAGGCGCCAAGCCTGCTTCTTTTTTTCTAAGTTAGCTAGGACTTTTTTTATTTTAATTTTTTCAGAGAACAAAGGATTTAGTTTATTAGATTGATGATTTTTCTATTTGCCTCATTACTTTTATGTTTTTCATTAACAAGTGATGATTGCCCAAATCCATAATTTACATTACAGTTCAGTCACTCTTGGCATTGGACATTCTGTGCACTTGGACAGATTTGTTTAAATTTTTAAGGCTTTGAATTTTCCTTTGATCACTGGTTTTAGATAAATCTTATAGGTTCTAATAGATTTTTTGTTACAATTTTCTAAAAATTATATAAACTTTTTTCCTTCAAGGTTATTTAATTCTCCATATTAAGTCCTTTTTGGTTTTTATTTTAACTATGTCTTTTATTGGCTTGTGATAAGTTTGTAATATTTCTGATTTATGTAATTTTGTAATGTTTTCTTTGGACCTAATATGATTTTTTGTGCTTCATACGCAAGCATATATTATATTGTCCATTATCAGGGCATATAGTTCAATACAACACTTTTTAAAAACTTTATTCAAATTAATATGAGGGTATGATTTTTAGGTTACATTGTTCTCACTTTGGGGGCAAAGTTCCATTTGTAGAAGAGCCTCTCCCCCAGGGGGCGTGTTGTACACCCTCGCAGTGTGCACAGTAGGTGAGATCCCACCTCCTGCCCTCCCTCCTCCAGGCATATGTCCTCCCCCCTCTCCTCTCCTGCTTCCCTCTACCCCCAACCTGGACTATATAGTGTTTTATTGTTCTTAGGAACATATAATTGTTTATATATTGATTTCACTTAAGTAGGGAGTACATTGGGTATTTATCTTTCTATTCTTGCAATACTTTACTGAGAAGAATGTATTTCAACTCCAGGCAAATGTAAGAGATGTAAAGTCTCCATCTTTTTTAATGGTTGAATAATATTCCATGGTAGACATATACCACAGTTTGTTGATCCATTCACGGGTCGATGGGCACTTAGGTTGCTTCCACAACTTGGCAAGGGCTGCAGTAAACATTCTAGTGCAAATGTCTTTGTGTTAAAATGATTTTTGTTCTTCTGGTTAGATACCTAGTAATGGGATTGCAGGGTCAAATGGAAGGTCCACATTTAGATCTCTGAGAATTCTCCATACTTCTCTCGTAAAGGGCTGTATTAGTTTGCAATTCCACCAGCAGTGTAGAAGTGTTCCCTTCTCTCCACATCCATGCCAGCATCTGGTGTTTGGGGACTTTGTGTTGTGGGCTAATCTTGCTGGAGTTAGATGATATCTTAGAGTAGTTTTGATTTGTATTTCTCTGATGATTAAAGACAATGAGATTTTTTCATGTGTTTGATGGCCATTTGTCTGTCATCCTTGGATAAGTTTCTGTTCAAATCTTTTGCCACTTATAGAGAGGGTTGTTTGCACTTTTCATATTATTTGAGTTCTCTATAGATTCTAGTTATTAAGCCTTTGTCAGATTCATAATATGCAAAAATCTTCTCCCATTCTGAGGGCTGTCTGTTTGCTCTGTTTGTGTTACTTTTAGCTGTGCAAAAGCTTTTTAGCTTGATCAAGTCCCAGTTATTCACTTTTGATGTTGCTACAATTGCTGGGGGTTGGGAGTGGGGTGTTGGGGAAGGGTCTTCCTCATAAAGTTTTTTCCCAGGCCAGTATCTTCAAGTGTTTTTCCCCGCACTCTTTTCTAGAATTTTTATTGTTTTATGTCTTAAATTTAAATCTTTTATCTAACAAGAATCAATTTTTGTCAATGGTGAGAGATGTAGGTCTAGTTTTAATAACCAGTTCTCCCAGCACCATTTGTTAAATAAGGATTCTTTTCTTCGTTGCATGTTCTTGTCAGGCTTATCAAAGATTCAATGACAATGTGTGGCTGGGTTCATCTCTAGATTCTCTATCCTATTCCATTTGTGCTTCTATTTTTGTGCCAGTACCATGATGTTTTGATCATTATAGCCTTGTAATATAACCTGAAATCTGGCAACTAGATTAGAAATAATTGTTTTCAGTTTCTAAGAACTGTATTTGCTAGTCAGAGTTTTTTCTGGTTCCACATGACTCGAAGTACTATTTTTTCAAGATCTTAAAGTATTACATTGGTGCTTTGATGGGGATTGCATTAAATCTCTATATTGCTTTAGGTAATATGGACATTTTAATGATGCTGATTCTTCCCAGCCATGAGCATGGTATGTTCTTCCATTTGTTGACATTTTCTGCTATTTCCTTTCTCAGTGTTTCATAATTCTTTTTATAGAGATCTTTCATGTCTTGTTAGATATATTCCCAGATATTTTACTTCTTTGGTGCTATTATAAAAGGAGTAGAGTCTTTGATTTTGTTCTCGGCTTGACAGTTGTTGGCACATATGAAGGCTACTCATTTGTGGGTATTGATTTTGTATCCTGAGATGCTGCTATATTCCTTGATCACTTTTAAGAGCTTTGTAGTTGTGTCCCTGGGTTTTCCAGGTATAAGATCATGTCATCTGCGAAGAGGGAGAGTTTGACCTCCTCTACCCTGGTTTGGATTCCTTTGATCTGATTGCAATGGCTAGGACTTCCAATAATATGTTAAATAGCAGTGGAGAGAGTGGGCATCATTGTCTGGTTCTACATTTGAGTGGGAATGTTTTCAGTTTTACTCCATTCAATATGATATCGGCTGTGGGTTAGCTATAGATAGCTTCTATCAGGTTAAAGATGTTCCTTCTAAGCCTATTTTCTTGAGTGTTTTTATCAGGAAAGAATGCTGGATATTGTAAAAAGCCTTTTTTCTGCATCAATTGAAAGAATCCTGTGGTCTTTGTTTTTGTCTATTTATGTGGTGCCAATACAACATGTACATCTTTATTTTTTGTCTGCTTGGCCTCTCTCATACTGACCGTAGTATCTTTAAACTTATTATTATTAACATGTTTTTTGTATTTTTCTTGGCATCTTTTTATTATCTGTTTTATAACATTGATTGTGGGATTATTTCAATAGATGATTATAGCTACTATATCTTCATTATAAATATGGGATTTTACTTCATAAAGTATCCCTTATTTCTTTTTTTATAATGATTTTTACCCTATTCTGTTGGTCTGTTAACAGAATTAGAACTCGTACTTTTTTTTTTTGAGATAGAATCTCACTCTGTTACCCTGGGCAGAGGGCTGTGGCACTCGTAGCTCACAGCAACCTCCAAATCTTGGGTTCAAGTGACCCTCTTGCCTCAGTGCCAGCCACAGTGCCCAGCTAGTTTTTCTGCTTTTAGTAGCGATGGGGTCTTGCTCTTGGCCAGATTGGTCTTGAACTCCTGAGCTCAAGTCATCCACCCGCCTTGGCCTCCCAGAGTGCTAGGATTACAAGGCACAGCCACTGCCCCTGGCCTGCTTTTTTTTTTTTATCATTAACTGAGTATACCTTTGTTAATCCCCTTATTTCTAGCCTTTCCAAATTATTTTAGGTGTGTCTGTCATTTACAGTATGGAGTTGGGTTTTGTTTTGAGAGCCGGTTTGAAAATCTTTTTCTTACTGTAGGTGAAGTAAGCCCATTCACACGGATTGACATGGTTGATATGTTTGGTTTCAACTCTGTCATGTCATTTTGCATAATAATTTCTGTGTATTTTATTCTCGGTATACTTTTCTCTTTTTAAAATTTCTTTTGGTGTTTGGGAAGGTTTGTATTTTTGTTCACCTCTGCCCAAGGTGACAGAGTGAGATTCTATCTCAAAAAAGAAAAAAAAGTATATGTTCTAATCCTGTAACCTTATATTTAAATGCCCTTTTAAATGCACTTGTCTTTTTTACCTAATGTTTTGACAGTTTTAAAGTCACATACCAATGGGGGAATCAAAGACATTGAAAAACAAATGGACACTGACCTCCCAGTTGGCGCCACTGTTAATCGGTGGTTTTTGACTTTTATCTATTATTTCTGCAGTGATACATGAACTTTATTTTCTCATGCCATGCCTCATCCTGAATCTGTAACCTTATGTCTTTCGCCAAATTTGGGACAATTTTCACCATTATTTCTTCAAATTTTCTTTAATTCCACCTCTCCTTCTAGATGGAGCTGGTAGCACAAATGTTCGATCAGCTGTTATTATACTATAATTTCCCAGGGCTCTGTTCATTCTAATATTTCATTCTGTTTTTTAGATTGAATGATTTATATTGATCTGTGTTTAAATTCATTTATGCCCCCATCCCACTATCATGTTTCCTTTTTCTGCTGAAACTTTCTATTTTTACTTTGTTTCAAATGTGTTCCTATTATTCACTGGTACATTTTTATAATAGTTTACTTTAAAATCATTGTCAAGTCCCTGTCAGATAATTTTGGTATCTGTGTCAGCTCCATGTTGGCTTCTGTTCACTCTTTTCTCTTTTGAGTTATTGTCCTTGTTCTTGGTATGTAGTATGACGAGTTATTTCCAGCTGCAGCTTGCACGTTTGGGGTGTTAGGCTGTGAGACTGGGTTCTGTGTAAATCTTGTTACCTCTAATTACCAGACTGGGTAGTGGCCAGGCTTTGTTTCCACACACAGCGTCTCTAGACACCTCCAACAGGGAGGCCTCTTTACTGCCGTGGGGGTGGTCCGTCCTTCACGTTTCAAAGGTGTAATGTTTCTATTTTCTCATAACTTGTGACACTTACACATTATTCTTCTAATGGAATTAGAAGAATGAGTGAATTATTATTCATTTGTGTTAGCCCTTTACCTACAAAGAAATACATTAAATGCTCATTATTACTGCTTTTGCTCAAGTTTCCTTAGTTATTATCTGTTTGATGAATAAAGCTCCTGCTATAGTTAAGGGATCAGTAAATTTATCTATAAAGTTTCAAAGAGTAAATATTTTACGCCTTTTTTTTTTTTTCCACATGGTCTCTGTCCCACTGAAGGAGATTCGTCCCCTCGTCTCTTATCCAAAGTCTCTTTAACACAGTCTTGGGGCAAGAGATCCAGGCAGGAGCTATAATTTAATTTTTTCTCTTCTTCCAGGTAATTGGGCATTTTTGGTATTCTCTGACTCCTAGTAATGCTGAAGGTGTGGGTTATATGCAGTTTTATTTACTCTTCTTATTCATTGGTATGCTTTGCTGAAGGATGTATGAATCCAGGTACCTGCTATCAACAAGAGAGCTATAACATGGGTCTCCTAATAGGAGCATCTCTGCCTATCACATGAAATGAGACGTGACAGCCAGGGAACCTGCATATAAGCTCTTTGACCTTGAAAGAAGCATCAAATCTCTGAGCCTATTTTCTTTTATGTCTTTGCAAAACTAACATAGGTATAGGGCATGATTTTCAGTTGGGAACATTTTACAAGGGATTTGCAAATAATTTTTTTCCTCAAATGAAGTTAAAGTGCTAAGTCATTTTTTTATCTGCTTACGTTAGTAGTCTGAAAAATTGTGTCACTAAGTATGTTTAAAGACCAGTAAAGTGGATAGATAATCTTTGTGGTCGTCTTTAGACTTGAAGCAACATGGTATGTTGGCCTCATCCTGTAAATAGTGTTTTCGTGTGATTTTTAGATAACCTCATTTATGAGGATAGGGAGAATTACTTTTCTGCCTGTTTTAAAATATATCCGTCTATCCTCAGGGACAACATCTACTGGAATATTTTTAAAATAAAAAAGTAAATAAACAATTTGTCTGATACATAAATGCAAAAATTGGGACAGAAGTAGTCTCAGACTTCTGTGACTCATTTTCGTGAAGACTGATCTGAGATAGGGGTTGAGAGAAAGATACGGTACCTGCTACTTAGTAGGTGAGCATGTATCTTTGTCCTTTAAGCTCACACATGTAAAACGCTCCTGAAAGGTATAATGTGTATTTTAAGTATTGCAGCGAATACATACACCGGTTATTTTTTATTTCCTGTAGATTCTTGTAGACACTGTTTGGGCTCTGTCCTACCTGACAGACGGAGGTAACGAGCAGATACAGATGGTGATTGATTCTGGGGTTGTGCCATTTCTTGTGCCCCTTCTGAGCCACCAGGAAGTAAAAGTTCAAGTAAGTATTATAAAGTCTTTCTTACTTGTATAGAATTGTACAACTGGGCTTCAGTTCTGTCTGCATGGGCTCATCTCTGCAATTCTCCTGTTACTTTCCTCACCCTAAGTTTGTGATTTCCCAATCTTTATTTCACCCAGGTTCTTTGCTGAGGGTCAGACTCGTGTGGAGCTGTTCTTTTAGACATGTCCTCTAAGAGCTTTCAGACATTCTGCTGTCATTTCAACCAGATGAAGAAAGAAACAGTTGGGCGGCGCCTGTGGCTCAAAGGAGTAGGGTGCTATACCAGAGTGGCGGGTTCAAACCCAGCCCTGGCCAAAACTGAAATAAATAAATAAATACAAATAGAAAAGAGAAAAGAAACAGTCACCATCTCCCACAAACCTGCTTTTCTTCCTTATTCTCTGTCAGTGGACAACATGGTTGAGGCTAGGAAGCTTGGTTCCTCCTTTCAATCCCATCCCGTACAGCATCTTTTCAGTTCTTCTCATGTCACTTTCTAACCCATCTCTCCCTGTCTGCCTGTAGTCGGATTCAGTCTCAGTGTCTCCCCCCAGATGCTGCATTAGCTGCCTATTAGGGGTGCACAGCCAGTAGATCTGTCACTCTACTTCTGCCAAATGGAAATGTGCCCCCATCCGGGTCTTGCTTAAATTATGTCTTGGGTGCCAGTTTATTAAGGGGTAAATTGGCTGTTAAAAAATGAGACTTTAGTGGCTCGAGTAGGGCGCTGGCCCCATATACCAAAGGGGGCGGGTTCAAACATGGCTTTAGCTGAACTGCAAAAACAAAATAGCCGGGCGTTGTGGTGGGCACCTGTAGTCCCAGCTACTCGGGAGGCTGAGGCAAGAGAATCGCCTAAGCCCAGGAGTTGGAGGCTGCTGTGAGCTGTGATGCCACGGCACTCTACTGAGGGCGATAAAGTGGGACTCTGTCTCTACAGAAAAAAAAAAAAAAAAAAAAGGGACTTTAGGGCCGGACGCTGTGGCTCATGCCTGTAATCCTAGCACATGGGAGGCCGAGATGGGTGGATTGCCTGAGCTCACAGGTTTGAGAGTAGCCTGAGCCAGAGCAAGACCTCATCACTAGAAAATAGCCTGGGCCTTGTGGGTGCCTGTAGTCCCAGCTACTCAGGAGGCTGAGGCGAGAGAATCGCTTGCGCCCAAGAGTTTGAGGTGGCTGTGAGCTGTGACACAATAGCCCTCTACCCAGGTCGACAAACTGAGACTGTCTCAAAAAAACAAACTAAAATAAAGTTATATTTTTTAATTTAATTTCCCTTTTAATTTTTACTTTTTTTGCAATTTTTGGCCAGGGGCAGGTTTGAACCCACCACCTCTGGTATATGGGGCTGGTGCCCTACTCCTTTGAACCGCAGGCACTGCCCAATTTCCTTTTAATTTTTGAACCTTTTTTCCAACAATTTTTCCATAAAGTTTCAATTTTTCACAAGAGACTATTGTTTAGAATTCAGAATTGCTTTCAATCTGCTCAATGCTTTGTATAAGGATGAAGTGTTAATCATTCTCCCCTTGCATTTTTATATTTTCTCAAGATTATGAAAAATACAGAATCAGTTCTACCCTAAGCAAATAAACTTAATAGGAAACATTTTATCCCCACCCAGACAGCAGCACTCAGAGCAGTTGGCAACATAGTGACGGGCACGGACGAGCAGACGCAGGTTGTCCTCAACTGTGACGTGCTGTCACACTTCCCAAACCTCCTGTCACACCCAAAGGAGAAGATCAACAAGGTAAGACAAAGAAAGTCCTCGTCATCCTTCTTTCTTTCCCTTTCCTTATGACAGTTTTAACTGCCCCTTGTTTCCATTGTTGCTTGTTTGTTGTTATTTTCTTCCAAACCCCTGTAGTGCAGATTGTTTCAAATCACCTTGGTCATTATTTTGTGTCAACTTCTGATTGCTTCCTCCAAGTCCTGTCTTGAACTTTGCAGAATAAAAAATATTTTTAGACCACCTATTTTTTCATTCAAATAGACTGAGCTTATGTAGCAAGAGCCATTAACAGGTAGTTGTAGGTGTATACAAAATCTGTCACTTGATTAGCTGGTATCTTTTTAAAACAACGTAATTTACTCTCCACTCAAAATTGGACTGGACCTAAAGATGAAATGCCAACATTGCTCTTCCTAAGATTTTAAGTTTTATAAACAAATTTATTATTCTCCTCTTAATACATATTTAAATACTTGTCTTTTTATTTCTGGCTTACTTTATATAACATTTTCAGGGTTCATCCATTTTGAGACGTGCATTAGAACTTCATTCTTTTATGGCTTAATAAAGATTGTATTGTATGTTTAGGTCATTAAATCTGAAACAAGAAGCAGTATAGTTAATCACAGTGTACACCTAAACTGTCAGCACAGCTTTCCCATATGAACTTAGCTTGTGTATCTAGCAGTGATGGAGCCTGGAGAGGAAATCCTGAAAAGCATTTTCCATAGTTTGTTGAGAATTGACTATTTTTCCTTGCAAGAAGTGCTGCAAAGCCCGGACAACATGGGAGTCAATGGGGACATGGCCTGGTGAATGGTAGAGTTTCCAATCTAGCCTCTGTAGTTTGAATAGCACTGTTTGTGAGACAGCGTTGTCTTCCCAGAGGATTGTCCTGTCCTTGTTGACCGTTCTCAGCTGCTTAATTAATTGCAAGCATCCTCATCACATCATCCAGTTGGCTGCAAATTGGACATTTGCTGTAATGGATTGACCAGACTTCATGAAGCTGTAGTAGATAATAACATACCTGGGCCACCAAACAGACTTAATTACCTCTTTTTGATAACTATTTGATTTTGAACTATGTTTGAGCACTTTACCTTCATCCAACCATTGTGCTGAATGCTTTTGATTGTCAAAAAGAATCCATTTTTCATCACATGTAACAGCATGGTGTAGGAATGGTTCATTCACCTTTACATCATGACAGGAAAGAAAGTCAAGCTTCTGATGCTCATTTAATTTATGCAGAACCCATCTATCCAGCTTCTTCACCTTGATTTATTCCAAATTGTCCAGTATATTAGAATAATAATATCAAACTCTGCTGCTAATTCACATGCAGGTTGAGATGGATTCACTTCTACTATAGCTTTTAGCTCACCATTCATTATCCACCTTGGTCTCAGTTTCCCCATGTGGCTCATTTTCAAGATGTAAATCACTAGAATGGGTGGCGCCTGTGGCTCATATACCAAGGATGGCAGGTTGAACCCGGCCCTGGCCAAACTGCAACAGAAAAATAGCTTGTAGTCCCAGCTACTCGGGAGGCTGAGACAAGAGAATCGCCTAAGCCCAGGAGTTGGAGGTTGCAGTGAGCTGTAAAGCCATAGCACTCTACCTCAGGTGATAAAGTGAAAGTCTGGCTCAAAATAATAATAATAATAATCACCAGAATGGAACTTCTCAAACCATTGACATACTGTGCATTAATTAGCCACATCCTTCCCAAACACTTTGTTGTTATTTCAAGCTGTCTGTGCTGCGCTGGTTCCACAGGAACCATGGAACTCATATTCAGAAATAACATGAATTTTTGACTCATCCATGGTTTCACAAAAATTGCTCTAGAAAAATTTTTGAAAGATAATCACAAGCCAGAGAGTGCATTTGAAAGAATGAGGATGTTACCTTCAAAATAAAAACAAAAACAAAAAGCCCCAAGGATTGTCAAGGTGAAATGTCACAGATAACACCCGTCAAACTTTGTATTTAGGAAATGAGACATTTTCTACTTAATGACCTATTTACATTGTCACCAGCAATGTATGAGGGTTCTTGTTTCTCCATGTCCTTCCCGACACACTTTCCATTAAAAAAATTACCCTAGTAAACATCCTAGTAGATGTGAAGTGTTGTCTCATTATGGTTTTAATTTGCACTCAGTTTAATGCAGTTCTGTGTTTTTGAGACAGAGTCTTGCCCTGCTGCCCCAGCTGTAGTGCTGTGGCTTCATCACAGCTCACGACAACCTCAAATTCCTGGGCTCAAGGGATGCTTCTGCCTCAGCCTCCTAAATAACTGACACTACAGGCATACACCACCACACCCAGCTAATCTTTTTCTATTTTTAGTAGGATTGGGAGGATCTCACTCTTGTTCAGGCTGGTCTCAAACTCCTGAGCTAAAGGGATCCTCCTGCCTCGGCCTCCCAGTGTGCTAGGATTACAGGCACGAGCCACCACACTCGGCCTGTGATGCACTTTCATCTTCCTGAAATTATTTATCTGGCTGATTGACTATAATTTGACTCTTGGATTCTTAGAGAAAAATATATTGTCAGAAGTCACATTTAATACACCATTTCTTCCAGTGAAGAAAAAGCCAGAGGCTTCAGAGTCTGAGCCAGTTATTTTTACTAAAGAAATTTCATCAATACAGGTGATTTCTGTAGCTGACTGGGTTCTACCCGTGGAAACTGCTGAGCAGTGAGGCAGCTGGAGGGAAGTGTGTCGAGGGCTCTGGGCTCCTGGGGAGGAAAGGTTCCCAGATAATAGCCAGAGTTGCTTGCTTCAGAAGTTTGTCACATGGAGAACTTTTTATTCCTATCTTTCTTGAGACCATCATCGAACTGTGGAGGTGGAAGTGACCAATTTGGGTTTTTTCCTCTCAACATTATACTTTAAAAATTTTAAACCTAGGCTGGGTACAGTGGCTTACACCTTACCCAGCACTGTGTGAGGCCAGGGTGGTGGGTCACCTGAGCTCAGGAGTTTGAGACCAGCCTGAGTAAGAGGAACCCAATCTCCAAAAGTTGAAGACTTAGCGGCTTTTGTGGCAGGTGCCTGTAGTCCCAGCTACTTGGGAGTCTGAGGCCAGAGGATCGCTTAAGCCCAAGAGTTTGACGTTGCTGTGAGCTGTGATGTCACAGCACTTTGCCCAGGGTGACAGAGTAAGACTCTATTTAAAAATATTTGTTTTTGAACGTAGAAAAAAGTTTCAGGAATAGTATAGTGAATGTCACTCATTTGCTTAAACAAAAGATTCACCATTAATATCATGATTGAATGGTAAAATAAGTTTAAAATATGTGATTCTTCAGTTGTGGAGAAGGAAGATACACATTTGACACTAACTTGTAAATGAGGTCACTGAACTTTTTTGTTTATGGCTTATAAATCCTTTGAGGTTAGAATAATACTTAGGTGATACAGATCCATCCTAGAATATGGAATACATGAATGATTATTTTGTAAGTAAATATTTTTAAAATAAAACATATCACCTTCCTTTGAAGTAGTTTTTTTTTTAAGTAGTTTTTAACAAAGTTTGGGGAAATTCAGTCATATATTTATTTCTAACTTACTTTTAGAGGGAGCTAATATACAGAAATACGAGTTTTATGAATAGTGATATTTGTCTGCATGTTCACTTCTGGATTGCTATTATCTGGAATAAAGCGCTTTATGTATTTAGAGACAGAGTCCCACTCTGTTCCCATGGGTAGAGTGTAGTAGTGTCATTATAAGTGACAGCAACCTCAGACTCCTGGACGCACGTGACCCTCCTGCCTCAGCCTCCCCCCTGTCTGGGACTAGGGCTGGGCCTCACGATGCTAGGCTGATTTTTTCTTTTTTCTTTTCTTTTGTGGAAATGGGGTCTCACTCTTGCTCAGGCAAGTCTTGAACTCAAGTAGCCTCCCACCTCAGCCTCCCAGAGAGAGGACTGAATTACAGGCATGAGCCACCATGCCTAGTGGCTTATATGTATTTTTGAATGGGTAAGTACCAGGTTAATGAGGCCCAAATATCATGAATGGCAGTTTCCTTATAACTTGTTTAAAATGCAAGATTTTGTGTAACCTAATCACCTTTTAGATGCCGTGTCTTTAACACACGTCAGGTGATTTTGTTATTGTGTGTCTCTGTGTGTGTATATCTATATATATGTGTGTGTGTGTTTAATTATAGGAAGCAGTGTGGTTCCTTTCCAACATAACAGCAGGCAACCAGCAACAAGTCCAAGCTGTAATAGATGCTGGATTAATCCCGATGATTATTCATCAGCTTGCTAAGGTCAGTCATAAGTTCATCATGTTTATTCGTATGTTATAGCCAAAACTTTTTGGATAAATAATTCATTTTATGATCTTGTTTTTACCTTCAGGGAGACTTTGGAACACAAAAAGAAGCTGCTTGGGCCATCAGCAATTTAACGATAAGTGGCAGAAAAGATCAGGTGAGTTTGAAAACCTGACTGCCACGATTGCTACCTGTGGAAAGTACACTGCTCTCTCAAGTTGAATAGTTGCTGTTTGTTTTTTCACTCTGTCCTGTGTTCTTTGGGGTAAAAGATAATTATTATCATGTTTGTTTGTTTTTTATTTAAAGAGACAGGGTTTCCCATGTTGTCCAGGATGAAGTGCGGTTGCTCTTCACGGGCACGGTGTGGTGCAGCCTGGAGTGAGCTCCTGGCTCACGCCACCCTCCGGTCCCAGCCTCCTGAGTAGCCAGGACTACAAGCATGTGCCACTGCCCCCAGGGGGAAAAGATAATTATATAAATACAAATATTTCATCTCTTTTTTTTTGTAGGTTGAGTACCTTGTACAACAGAATGTAATACCACCGTTCTGTAATTTACTGTCAGTAAAAGATTCTCAAGTGGTTCAGGTGGTTCTAGACGGTCTAAAAAACATTCTGATAATGGCTGGTGATGAAGCAAGCACCATAGCTGAAATAATAGAGGAATGTGGAGGTAAGAGCAGTAGTTGAGCCCTGGAAATCTGAAGCATTCGTTTTTAAAAAGTCACTTATTAGAAAGAAAATTATTAGGATGTGTTGTTAAATGATTATAGTATGTTGCTTTTCTTTATTTGCTATATGAGCCTTCCAAGAGGATTTTCCAGAAAAAAGTCCATACTTTGCAGAAAACTGTTGTGAAGGCCATTCTGTAACCCTGCTAGAGCCTGAGGTTGCCTCTTAGGAACCCTGATAGTTCTCTTAAGTCATGATGCACAAGAGCAAACTGAAGCCCCTTAAAACCACTACCGTAGACATACTTGAGCTTTAAAAGCTGTGTTAATCCGACATTTCTCAAACTCCGCATTGAAACCCTTTTGCTCAGGTTGTACCTGTTGGATTCTCTGGACCCTACTTTAGGAAAGATGTATTGTTGGAAAGGGTTAATGACTTCCAAGTCCTCTAGATATTTTGTTGCAGTCCTGTCGGTCTAATGGTTCTTATTAGTGCCACAACTGCTTGCATGTAAAGTATGTTATGGAAGTTACTTTGAGATTTTAATGAGAAAGAACTGTGATTTGAAATACTGTATTTCTCTGGTAGAGAGGCAAGAAGCATATTTTTTCAATTCTATTATTATTTATTTATTTGCGTGTATAGTGGCATGATCATAGCTCACTGCAGCCTTGAACTCCTTACTCAGATCAAGCTGTTCTCCTGTTTCAGCCTCCTGAGTAACTGGGACTAGGGGCACATACCATCCTGAATAGATAGTTTTTAAAATTTTTCTTTTTTGAATTTCTTTAAGAGATGAGGATCTCACTGTGTTGCCCAAACTGGTCTCAAATTCTTGGGCCTGAGTGGTCCTCCGCGTCCTCCTCCCACAGTGCTGGGATTATGGGCAGCAGCCACACGTGCCTTTGAAAAGGCACCTATTCAGTGTGTACTAACATGTCCAGACTTTAAAGTAGCTTCCTATATCATGTTTTACTTTTTATATTTTCTTGACTACTTTGTACAAATATTCTATTCAGTTTATTTTTTAAGAGAAAACAAATGTGATAGCATCATAGTACTCACACTAGAAGGATTTCTTAATAAGAAGAAACTATCCCAGAGGTTTTAAGGATTCTTGTCCAAGGTCACAGAAGTAGATAGAAATAGAAGCAAAATTAATACCCATATATTCTTGCTATTAATTCTTGCTTTAAGATAGTTAAATTTTAGCATCGTAGTCAGGCTTATGGGTTAACCCTGTGAGTTGGAGCAGCTAGAGAATTGTCACTGTTCGGTTATCAGCTGCTCCTGTCTGGGAGTAATAATTAGGTTACGTATTTAGTATTTTGTGATTTTCTGAAGCATTTTACATTTATTATCTTTAACACTATTTTCTCCTTTTTCTGGTTTATTACTATATAAAGAGAAAATGCAGCTATTTGAAAATAACCTAGTCAAATAGACATTTCAAGGAAGAATATTGTTAAGGTTTAAAATTTATAGAGGTGCCTGTGCAATGCACGGCATAAAGGTATTAGAAATACAAACAAAGGCATTCTGTGATTGCTGTTCTGAAAAACCATTTCCCCACATTCACTGTGGCTGTAGGATGTTAAGACCTCTATTCATTTTTTTAAAGAAAGTTTTTAAAAATTTAAAGCTTTTTTTGTTAGTAGAGCTTAGTCATTAAGTTTCTAAAAAGTTACTTATATGTGAAAGTAATAACATTTAGAAAACAAAGAGAAAGATATGAATTACTGTGTGAGAAAGTATGACTGTAGTAAAGCAGTCTGGGGGGTCCTGGTTCGGTCTTGAAACAAACGCCTTTGCGTGTCTGTGCCTCGCCCTCATCTGTCGAGTGGGGAGTTCAGGCTGCCTCAGGGGCCACAAGGAGGAAAGATTAGTGGGTTATGCTCCCATTGTGATCTGAGGTGGGTGAGTGGTGCTCTGAGCTCCTTAGGACTTCTCCATGATTAAAATGAACATAGTTTTCACTAATATCTCCTTATCAATTATTTGGTTATTTTTATTATTTTCTTTATGTTAGGTTTGGAGAAAATTGAAGTTTTGCAGCAACATGAAAATGAAGACATATATAAATTAGCATTTGAAATTATAGATCAGTATTTCTCCGGTGATGATGTAAGTGTAAAAATATAGTGTGTCTGCATGATAATTAAAACCTATACACATAGGTATAAGTATAAATGTAAATTTACTGAGAGATTTCCTTTCATTACTAATATGATTTTAAGTTTATATTTCTGTTAGATGGTCTATCAGTCAATTCTCTTAAATACTTTGATACTTCATTATAAGGTAAAATTGTAAGACAGTTGTTTCATTTGTAATCTATTAACTAAGGAGAAATAGTAAGTATATATGAGAGACATGTTCACATAGGTTAAATCTATAGATGCCAGGACTTAAGAAAAGAGCAGATTTTAAATGTGTGTTCAATTTTTTTTTTTTTTTTGGAGGCAAAGTCTTGCTCTGTTGCCCTAGGTAGAGTGCCATTGGCCTCAGCCTCGCTCACAGCTGCCTCAGACTTCTAAGTTCAAGTGATCCTTCTGTCTCAGCCTCCCACGTAACAAGGACTACAGGCACCCACCTGCACACATGACTACATTTTTTTTTTTTTTTTTTTGCGGAGACGGGTCTTGTTCTTGCTCAGGCTGGTCTTTGACTCCTGACTCAAGCTGTCTTCCCATCTTGGTCTCCCAGAATGCTAGGATTATATAGAGTCACCATGCCCAGCCTGTGTGTTCAATTTTAAATTGTTGAATATCTTGATAAAATCCCTAATTTACCCAGTTATT
The DNA here is from genome assembly GCA_963573935.1 of Arctocebus calabarensis. NCBI lineage: Eukaryota > Metazoa > Chordata > Mammalia > Primates > Lorisidae > Arctocebus > Arctocebus calabarensis. The sequence continues at coordinate 22,634 of CAUYON010211445.1, forward strand.
TGGGAGTGATTAAAACGTTTAAATAGGATTCTCTCCTGAGAGGTAAAAAGTTATTTTCAGCTTATACCATAATGTAGCATCATAACATAATAGGGTTTCTTTTTTTCTTTTTATAGATTGATGAAGATCCCAGCCTCATTCCTGAAGCAACACAAGGAGGTACTTACAATTTTGACCCAACAGCCAACCTTCAAACAAAAGAATTTAATTTTTAAGTTCAATTGAGTGCAGCATCTTTCCACATTCAATATGAAGCACCACCAGATGGCTACCAAATGACAAGGACAGCGGTGACAACGGCTCCAGTCACACATGCCTCTTCATTCTGAGCTGCTAAAGCAGTGGTTCTCAACCTTCCGAAAGCCACAATGTATTTGCATTGTTATCAAGGGGTCGCGACACACAGGTTGAGAACCGCTGTTCTAAAGCAAACCATGTCTCAGTCACTTTGCAGTTGCCAAAAGTCACTCTCACATGGACTGTAAATGCATATGCATGATTTCTTAAACTGTTTTAGAATTCTCCTTAACAATCTCAACTATCCTGTTTGTCCCTGTTCCCTGGTGCCACACACGATAACTGCAGTCTCCAGCTAGGAAACTTCCATAGTGGTGGTGTGACAGCTGCCCACTGATACTCCGTTGGACGGGGGGACTGTGGATCAAGGCACTTTGGTGTGATGCGTGTCCACGTCGCAAGACTGAAGAGGCTCCGTGCGAGCCGAGCCTCCCTCATCGTCCTCCACAAACAGACTTTCATATTTCTTATGTGGAAGAATAGACCTTAAAGTACAAGCCAAATGATTCTCATTGGTGGAACTGACACAAAAGACATAACTTAAAAACAAGAAACATGGTTATGGATTAAACAGATAAGTTTGAAAAACTGTACTTCATCCACCAGTAATTGATGTGTTTATTATCTGCCTCAGAAGCCAGGGTTGGAGGGAGAACTTTAGATGTGGACAGTGATGCTTTTGTCATTATACCTAAGTTTTGAGAACAGCAAGCCCTATTTGACCACTCACTCAGCCTGTGTGTTCCTGCTGTTTTGAAGTAATCGATGCTGTGCATGGTATTTACCTGAGCTGCAGCCTGTTACAGACTTGAACTTCTGTTAAGTTGAAAGCAAGAGTCCCTGACAATAAAGGGAAAAAAAGGTGGGAGGGGGGAAGAAACTGCAAAGTCTAAACTACCCATTGATGATGATGATGTTTTTTTTTTAAATCTTGCTTTCAGCTTTCAGGAGTTGATATTTTTTGTTTTAATTTGGTAATTGGATATGGTTGATTTTTATTGGGTTTAAACTGTGGAGCCTTCATGCTTACTGTGATTTAGTCTTAAAAAATTTTTTACTTAGTAACCAGTGCTTTTGATAATGTGGTTGGCAACAGACCAGCAACTATTTAGAAGTATCATTAACTTTATTCTTTGAGTATCGGGAAAGTAATTCAGATCCTACTCTAAAAGCATTTTCATATTTGAAAGATTCAGACAGTGATCCGTGTAAGAGAGGTTATCTGCACTTACTTAACATAAATCTGACTTGCAGTAATCTTTAAGTAATTCTGCAAAATCTGATATTACTGTGTAAAGTCATTGCTTTTGATAAATGGTCTGACCCAGTTATTAATGAAAGAATATGGATTTGAAAATTTTTAAATGAAATAATTTGTACTGTCACAGAAATGGTTTTGTTGCTCTTGTTTACTGGGTGTGATTTCCCAATGCACTGATGTGAAAAAAATAGAATATCTAAACTAACTTAGTTATCCGGTGAGGGGTGTATTTACTGTGATAAAAATGAGACAGGTGCCATCAGACCTTCGTGAATCAGCTGGGGTGTTTTCACTGATAAACTACATAGAGCAGGTGTGTGTTCCTTACAAATATTTGTATCTGCCAAGGTGGAGCCACTTTAAAGAGTGAGTTTTGTCTTGTATCTAAAGTGGATACAAGCGTATGTTTAAACTGCAAGATTTTTACTTGCTAGAGAATCTGTTTTAATATAGTGGTTTGGCCTCTGATTATTTATAGGTTTTATAAATTTTAGAATCAATTTCTCTTTAAGGTGGCTCAGATTTTTCAACTCTTGTGCACATAAAATTGAGTTGAAGTTCATTGTGCCTTTTTTTCTTTACCCAAATTTTCAGTTCAAGCTTCATATGGTAACTGCACCCTGTTCAGACAAATATAGTCTAAATTTTTGGAACTGTGTGGTGTTCTCTAAAAGTAGGAATAGCAGAGTCAAAGCTAATTAAGGTCACAAGCTTCAGTGAAACCCTTAATGTCCAAATCTTCTTGACATTGTGAATTGTACCCCTTTCAATTTAGTTTCTTCTGGACTCTCTGTACTTAACTGACAGTTATCTTTTAAAATTTGCACACATTAAGATCAAAATTGGGCCTCTACTGTGACCATTTGTATTTCCTCCTGTGTTTTAAGTGCAAACTAACACGTAGGTGAACTTGAGCATCAAGCAGTGCAGACACAGGTGCATTTGCTTGAGTCGGTTTGCTGTGTGTGACCTTACCAGTTTTGAATTGGAATAGTACCATTTCATACATAAAGGAAACTAAGTATATTGCTGCACTTTTAAGTTTTCAAACAGTGTTTAAAAATTGCATTGTTTTTATTTTTTTTAGACTCAGTTAAAAAAGACTAAAACGTTCTTTCAAAAGAGGCATCTAAATGTGTTCCTAATTTTGTATATGGGCTTAGGTTTTGTAACCAATAAAAAAAGCTGCTATCAAATATGATAAAACATTGAAAGACTTATTTCTGAAAATTATGGCTTAGCTTTGTTTTATGTATGGTTAAATTTGGAATTATGTTTCAAAAATCAGCCACAAAGGAAGAGAATCATGAATTACTCTTTTACTGAATTTTAATATCTCCTTCCCACTATAACCAGAATGACTAATAACAATCCTAGATTTGAGAGCATTTTTGACAGATAAGTACCAATATCTGTTGATTTCCTAAGCTGCTGTGACAGAGTACTCAAACCAGATAGTTGAAATTTATTTTCATGCAGTTCTGGAAGCTAGAATTCTGAAATGAAGGTGATGGCTGGGCGAGACTTTCTGAGGACGCTCTGTGCCTCTTCCTAGCTCCTGCTGGCAGCCCCCAGCAGTCCTCAGCAGCCCCCAGCAGCGCTCAGCAGCCCCCAGAAGCCCCCCAGCAGTCCTCAGCAGTGCTCAGCAGCCCCCAGCAGTCCCCAGCAGTCCTCAGCAGTGCTCAGCAGTCCCCAGCAGCCCCCAACAGCCCCCAGCAGTCCTCAGCAGCCCCCAGCAGTCCTCAGCAGCCCCCAGCAGTCCTCAGCAGTGCTCAGCAGCCCCCAGCAGTCCTCAGCAGTCCCCAGCAGTCCGCAGCAGTGCTCAGCAGTCCACAGCAGTCCTCAGCAGCACCCATCAGTCCTCAGCAGTGCTCAGCAGCCCCCAGCAATCCTCAGCAGTCCCCAGCAGCCC